>NW_019014619.1:433729-462434 GCF_000150535.2 Carica papaya | reverse complement strand
TAAGAATCCATCTTAATGATAATATACTTCATGTAATGTATTTCAGAGTAAGCAAATATCAGAAATTACTTCAAATCACCACACAGTACTTAGCGTAATACTAGATTTGAAGATTGTGGTTTGCTTCTTAAAACTCTTAAGAAACCAAGTTAAAACTAAGGAAAAAACAATGACTTGAAGTTAGCCTTCTTGTGATGTTTGTATTTTTAATATCAAATATTTAAATATCTTTGCTTTCCTAGTAATAAAGACAAATTTAATCTTCAAACTAAAATTAAAGAATATATTTATTGAGTAATTATAAATATTATTTTCTTTAGTTTTAACAAATATAAATACCAGACTATTATATACTAACAGTAGCTGGTTTATAGTACTTATTTTAATAAATACAGATGATAGAGTATTATAAATTGATCATAGCTGATTATTGTATTCGATTTAGTAATATCAAAAATTTAACTTATTAATGTATTGGTAGAACTGCAGTGATTAAATTGAACTAAATTTTAATATATTTATTATGTTTCAGTCCAAATAAAATATCGGTTAAATTCTATTAATTAAAATAATCACAACAGATTAAAAATTCAATATATTTGTTTGAACAAAAAAAGTATAAAGGCTAGAGAGTATGAGTTTATAACGCTCTATTAAATAAATTTTTTATACATGAGTATTATTCTCGTTTTACTGGTTAATATGCAATTTACTTTTTTATTTTTTTAAAAATTAAATAAATGTCTCTTATGCTTATGTGATGTTACTTGTCAGAATATATATTGTTTATAATAAAAATTTTTAAATTTTGAATATATCAATATAGTATAATTTTATGAAATTATTTAATCAATACTTTTATAACTATAAATTATTATAGAAGTTGGAATGTTGATTTATAAATATTCATTCGGATATCCGACCCGACCCACAATTTGTCCCCTTCGATTCTTCCTTAAACCCTGAAGAACAACCCGAAAACAAACCCCACAAACACAGCCATGACAATCCACTCGGCCGTGATCCAGAAGCTCCTCAGCACGAACGCCCACCTGGGTCGGCGCGTGGCCGAGCACCATTTCAAGGTCTTCACTTATGGCCTCCGCAACGGCCAGACCATCATTGACTCTGACAAGACACTCATATGCCTGAGAAACGCCTGCCACTTCATCTCCCTCCTCGCTCGCCAGAAAGCCAATCTCCTCTTCGTCAACACTAATCCACTCTTCGACGAGATCATCGAGCAGATGTCCCGCAAGATCGGCATCTACAAACCCGACCACGCCAAGCTCTGGCGCATGGGCGGTTTTCTCACAAATAGTTTTAGCCCTAAGAAGTTTCGATCTCGGAACAAGAAGATCTGCTTCGGACCGACTTCGTTACCTGACTGCGTTGTCGTGTTGGACACTGAGAGGAAGTCTTCGGTAGTGTTTGAGGCTGATCACATGCAGATTCCTGTTGTTGCACTCGTTGATTCGAGTATGCCGTGGGAGTTGTATAAGAGGATTACTTACCCTGTTCCGGCTAATGACTCTGTCCAGTTTGTGTATCTGTTTTGTAACATGATAACGAAGAGTTTTTTGCTGGAGCAGAAACGTTTGGGGATTGTCGGAGGGGAGGAACTCGAGGAGAAGATGATTGAGGGAAAGGAGCAATAAGACGGGTAATGCTGAATCCTTCCGAATTAGGGGAACTTTTATTTTTTTGGTGTCGAGTTGCAGGAAGTTCTTTTTGCAAACTATTAGCTGTGCGGCAGGGGTTTCCATGGCAGAATGTATGTTCTTTGTATTTGTTCTTAGATTGGGAAATGGGTATGAAGTTTTGGGCATAAATAAACTGTTTTCTCACCAATTTTGTGGTTTTTCTTTGTTGAGAGTACATGTCTATTAGATAGCAGCTAACCTTGTTTGGTTGGGCGGAAGAAGAGAGAAAAGGAACTGAAGAGATTGAGGATTTTGATAATCACAACAAAATAGTAATAATATTAATTGGAATAGAGGAAAAATAAGTAATTTCCTGCACTCTAATCTTTCCCTCTTTTTCTCCCATTCGACCCTATTTTCCCACATTTGTTAAAAATCATCTCATGGGTAATTAGACATTATACACTTTGGAGATTTTATCCAAACGATACTGATGAATAGCTGTAGTAGTTCTTAATAGTAGAAGACAGGGAAAGGTAGATCCTTTTTCTCTGGTCATTTCTGTTCAAAATTTTTTCTTTTTTCTTTGAACTTCACGTCTGTTAATAAATTAACTAAAACACTTAATTTTTCAGTAACTTTGCCCCTTTGTTGTACCATCAATGAAATTGAAGATATGGGGAAAGGATGTGAGTTTAATGGTCTCTACTATTTTGATCCCATTGCCTTATTCAGACTGCTTGTTAGGCCTAACTTTTATCATTACTAATTCAATGTCATCTTGGTCATTTTACCTTGAAGAAGTTGAAGATTCTTGTCCTCAACTACATATCTTTCGAAGCGTGCGAGTCTTCTCAATTGCAAAAACATGACATTCTTTTTGCTTCTGCAATGAATAATCAACTATAGGTTCATTATGGTGGTTGTGTTAATTCTAAGTTAGAACATCAAAATTTTGTTGTATTTGTGGATGTTTTTTCCTTTATGTGAGACTAAAACACAGATTAATTTATGTAGTTATAATATTCAGTTATGCTTTTTGACATCTTTCAGCAGTTTTGTGCTTTAGCTCTACCACTATCTGTCAATCAGATCAACTTTTCCTATACGACAGAATTGAATGGTTGCAAGAGAGGGATACATCTGATTGATATTGCCTGCTCTCCTCACTTCAAATTAATCTATTTGTAACACTTTTTGGAATGATGCAAAGTGCTCAAAGATTTTCTCCTGGAGATTTTTCCCTCGACCCTTTATTTATCTGCATCATAACAAGTCATACAAAATGACAACAGTGAGAGGGGAAGACAGAGAGAGAGAGAGAGATAGGCACATCAGATATATGTAATGATTTTTCTTTATACATATGGATTTACTTTATGCACAATAGATTTCAATTATCACAAATGTGTATCAAGTTAACTGTATATATAGAGGAGGCACTTAAGAGGACGGAAGGCATAGGGGGGAGAGAGAGAGAGGGATTTATGTAGCAAGATGGAGAGAGAGGTAGGGAGGAGGGGTTAGAGAGAGAGAGAGAGAGAAAGAGAGACAGAGATATAAAGCTACTTAAGAAGATGGGATGCGTGGGAACCTTAGCCCCCTGTTGTTAAGTGGTTGACCAAGTTCAGAAGTTAAAAGCCAAAAGTTCTGTGTTTTTGTGAAATTGTTAAGTCTGAACCTGCAATTCTAGTCATTAGAATCCTGAAATTTACCTGTCTATTTAAAGAATCAACCATTTTATTGTCTATTTAAAGAATCAACCATTTTAGTATTTTCACTCTGGTTGATGCTCTAGGAAGAAGTTGTGTTCATTGCTTGATTAGAAAAATGCATTAACTGAATCTCTATTGACTTACTGGCTTTAGGAATAGTTCCTTCAATACAACTTGTTTTTTTTTTTAGAGAAAACCACTTACAACTATATAAGGGGATGGGATTTTCACAGTGGTATTGTCTTGATTTTGAATCTTGTGCCTCCTTAATTTTTAAAATATTGATGATGATTTTATGACCATTATATATTAATACCTGTGGGAACAATCTTTAAGATTATGATTCCAAAGCCAGTTCTCACAATTAATGTTGTGAGCTTGAGTTTAGAATACCACTACCCTGCTTCATTTTATGCCTAATTAAAAACCCAGCTTTTGTATGACTATTCAGCTAAAATTTGTTTATTTGACTGATTCATGTATGCAACAGTTCATGTTCATTGACAGAAGAAGGTGGTAAGTAAGATATTAACTCCTAGCTGTTTCAGTAAAAAGAAAAGTTAATATGTTAAAATATTCTGACACTGCAAGCATGTTCAGCTTTGAACTTTGTATATATATTATTGAGGTGGGTGATCTCTACTTTTATTTTGTTCATTTTTTATTCAATATATAATTCAAATTCTCATTTTTTAGTTTTAATATATATGATTAAAACACAATTTATTTTGTTTATGTTTGAATTACTACCACTTGTTCTTGACTTGTAGGAATTCAATCCATCTTTGAAGATATTTACATGTAATTTCATGATTCATTGTTGCAATGTAATTTTGTATTACATATTTTCTTCCTTAAGAGCCATGAAGATTCAGAGCATCTTCTGAAGATGGTTCTACTGAAGTTATTATCCGATAATTTATTTGTGATGCCGAAATTTATGTTCGTCGTCGTATCGCAAAGTAGTCACTACAAGTTAAATAAAAAATGTAATTAATCCAACAAGCAGAATTCTATTCCAGGAAGGTTTATGTTATAGTTTTTCAGCTGTCAGACTTCAAAATTTTTGGCTTCAAATATTTTCTGTGAATTACTCAGAATGCTATGTGGTACCAAGTAATGAAATATAAATTTATAAAAAATATATATATTTTTTGATTTGATACAATCATCAAATCTCTACATTCGAATATGAAGTCTTTGATTAGAAATTCTAATTGAGTTTGGTTTCATTGCTTTTACAACTTAAATGAACAAAAGATGAAATTATTATCATATCATTTCTCTCTATTCTACTTTTGGTTCCAATTCACTTTCATCTTTTTCGAAAAAATCAATAATTAATCCACCAAGTTCTTCAATTTTTTTTTTCTTTTTTATATATGATTTTTAATTACATTGATTTGTATATTGTTGTTCTGTTAACATAATTTTGCTTTAACAGATTTTAAATTAAAAATACAATTAGAAATTAGGAACTTATAATCAATCTGATTTAAATTTTTAATAATGTACTTTAAATTATTTAACTTTTATTAATAATTTCTTAATTACAAAATTCTGTATTTTGTGTATTTTGCCAAAGATATAGTGTAATATTATTTAATAAAAAATATAAATTTGTAATAGTTTTTTTTTTTTATTTATAATTTTTGCTTATTGAAATCAATTTGAGAAAAGAAAAATGGTACTCGTAAAAATATAAATTTACCCAGTTTAAGAGAGCTTCCCTTCTGCTTAGATAAGAAGAAAACTTATCCATTTCAAACACAGCCCTCTCTAACCAGATACCAGAACCCAGAAGCCATGTCCATTGCTGCCCTCTCTTCGTTAGGGCATACTCCCCCTCTATCCTCACTAAAATGCACTACTTTTTTCTCTACCAAGAACAACCCCCTTCTCTGCAACACCGCCAAAACTCCTCTTCTTTTTTCCAAAACCAGTAAAAGATGTAAAACCCACATAGTGGCAATGAGCATGGAGGCCGGAATTGGTGTGATGGGTACCAAACTGGGTATGATGAGTTACTTCGAGGCTGATGGTACTGTGGTGCCTGTAACGGTCGTGGGATTTCGAGAAGGAAATATTGTGACCCAGGTCAAGACTGTTGCTACTGATGGGTATGATGCTGTTCAGGTTGGGTACAGGAGGGTTAGGGATAAGAAATTGACTAAGCCTGAAATGGGTCATTTGGAGAAGGCTGGGGTTATTCCTTTGCGTCACTTGCAAGAGTTCAGGTTGCAGAGCGTTGAAGGGTTTGAACCTAACCAGAGGTTGCTGTTTGAGGAGATTTTCAAGGAGGGGGATCTTGTTGATGTGTCTGGGACTACAATTGGCAAGGGATTTCAAGGTTTGTGGCGGTGTTTCTGAGTCCGTAAATGTCTCTCCTTTACTTATTATTATTATTTTTTTACCTAAGTAGGTTGTAAGTGTTGATTCACACACACCAATGCAAACCCATATACAAAGGTATTTACATATCAATGTCCTCAAAGCTCCCCTGTTCCTTTTCTTTCACACCACCGAAAAAGTAGCAAGGAGAATAAGGTTCACATGTCTGCTCTCATCTCCAATCCCTTTCCACGCCCAAATTTCCTCTCTCACCGAACCATATCCAATCCCTTTCCATGCCCAAATTTCCTCTCGCAGCGAACCAGTCATCACCTAGTTAGGTACCCAACATGCCGTAACCAAGAGTCCATAATCACTTATTCTCTTTACATTCCAAGGATGATGGACCCGTTACTTGTGTTTTTCACTGTGGACTATGCTGAGATTCTATTTTCTTTCCTGCTCGCGTATGCTTAATTTCTGTATAAATGATTGCGGTTTCGATGAAATTCTACTGGTTTTAGGCGTGTTATATTCAAGTTTCATACTTTAGCTTTCGGAGGTTCTAGTTCAAGGCTTGTCTACAACTGTGTAAGATCAGGGCATGTTACTGGATCTGCAATATCTTGTCAGATGTGCATTATTATTCTTTTTGTTGTAAATGGCCTCTGATAACTTTATTTCCATTTTTAATTTGCTAATTGGAACCAACTCTCCTTTGGATTACATTGTAGTTATCCTAAGAGATGCAAAGCTTTTCATTGTGAAAGAGGTTTAGTTATTGAGGTCATTAGGACATGGTGGGTAGAGCAGTTGTCCTGTTAAAGCCCTTGTTGCAATTGTTTGTGCCAAAAGAGTTCATGTTCTGCAGCATCCTTTGTGTTCTATGTCTTATTTTAGAAAAAGAGGTGTGCAATTTTAAGACACAGATCCAAGACCAGTCCTCCGCAGTTGTATTCCTCATTCTGCAGCATCCTTTATGACTACTAAGACTTAGGCATCTAGGTCCTTGCATGACCCACATTGCCCCAGGAGGGAATACTGCCAGCTGCCAGAAAGTGCTAGTGGTTCCACTCATATGCCAACATCAAAGGTGTAGGCGGAGGGGCAATTAGTGCCAACAAAATGAGGTGCATTCGAAGCTTTCCTGCATGAGTGAAGTTTTAAAACCCATTTGACATTTTTTAGTTGTAGTTGTGGAAAGCCTTCTTGCTCACTGTATGGGTTGCCTTCTACATCTGCTTGGTTGACTCTGGGTCAGCAGAAGTTTGATTTTTACAAGAGTCTTTTTGCTGAACTTGCAAGTTTTACATCCCACCTCACTCTTCCCCCTCCAAAATAGAAGTGTATATCTATTCTTACGTGTTCTCTTTGAGAAATTTTGTGAATATCAGTGCTGTTGTTTGATAGCTATCTTTTGTTTGTACAATTTGAAAATGAGAAGTCATATAGCGTGTTTGTCATAATTGCTCATGCTGAAGTTTGTAATTGGTGCCTGGAATTACTTTCTGATGAGTGGAAATATCGGTATATGTACATTCTCTTTGCAAGAGCTCTTGAGCATGCAGATTGTGTGGGAATGCTGAATCATATCTTTCATTGTGAAAGCATGCAAATTTTACATACCCTTATTGCCTCCTCTCCTGCTTTCCTTGTTTTCAAATAATATAAGTTTCTTGGTTTGTGGCCTTTTTATGGACTAAGGTCATGACAATCTGTTAGTCCATTGGAATTGTTCTAGTACTTGTATTGTTTGGGTTCCTGTCTATAATAACTAAATAAATGCTTCACTTCGCTCTAATATATCCAGTTCAATATTTCTAAATATCTTAGCCTTGTATTTGAGAAGTATACCGTCAAATCCATAGTTGGCTAAGCTTGATCCAAGTTTTATCTTGCCAATTGGACAGGTGGAATTAAGCGGCATAATTTCAAGAGGGGAGCAATGACCCATGGTTCCAAGAGTCACAGAGCTTTGGGTTCCATTGGTGCTGGAACAACACCAGGGCGTGTATACAAGGGGAAGAAAATGCCGGGTAGGATGGGAGGAACAAAAAGAAAGACACGAAAACTCAAGATTGTGAAAATTGACAATGATCTTCGTGTTGTAATGATAAAGGGTGCTGTCCCTGGTAAGCCGGGAAATCTGCTGCGCATAGCCCCTGCAAAGATTGTTGGGAAGAATATTCCAAAGAGCTAGCTCCACTGTGTTTTGATTTGTTTTGTTTTTGTGCCGCTCTTCATTGTCAAGAACAACAATCTATTTGCAACCTTCTGCTTCTATAAGCAACCTAGGGTTCCACCCAAAAAAAAAAAAAAGAAAAAGCAACCTGGATATGTGATCTAACACATTTATGTATCTAGTTTGTAGAATGGTTTCTTAGATATGGAGTCTGTACTGGTCCATCGTTAATGATTTCCTTTTTCATTCTTTTGAATTCAATACTTTTGGAATTGACAATGTACTATAAAGGAACTAAAAAGCATTTAATTAATAAAAATATTAAATTAAACATACTTTTTTCATGCAGAATTTATTAGTATTATCATTTTTGAATAAATAGCGTGCTCTCCTTAATCTAGTGAATGATCTATCTTTTTAGAAGATATGTTAGATATATGTGATATCTCTCAAAAAAAAAAAAAATGATCCACTTGAAGATTAAAAATGACAAGGGTATCTGTTTTTGGTATGACTGGTAAGGAAAATAGTCATTGCTGATAAGTCTAGTATTATTATCCGTGCAAATTCTTTCCATGGTTTAATCTTATTAAAACATGATGAATATCTAGTATTTTGAAATTGGGTTATGTTGTTCATTACTGTTGATTCAATCTTGTGATCTGAGGAGAAACAATTTTGTTTTTGGTTGTGCTTTTTCTAAAAAAATTAAAATGCTTTTGTTGCTGTAAGTTTGGTAATGGCTTGAAAATCTTACTGCAACTTTATGTTTGAACATGTTGAATCGGAAGTCTTAGAAAAAAGATCTTTCTTGAGATTTTTTTAGTGTAAATTAAGTCTTTTTACTAATTAAGTAATAGTATATTCACTAATAAAAGATTATTGATTTATTATCGCAATTGAAATGTAATGTAGTCATTGAAGAAAATTCGAGTTTTATCTCCTAGATAATTGAATATATCAGCGAATTAGGTGGCAAAATGAAGTATTAAACAAGTTTATTACAGTAACAAAGGTCAAACTCTCCAACATTCTACCTATGATATAAATCCTAATATTAGAATAGAAACAACCTAGCTTTCTGATATATTTTCACAAACACATAGGGCAAAAACGTAGGAAGACATTTCATTATTTTATACTTGTAACTGTTGGATGGATGACTCTACCAGACAAAACTATACAGAATAAGAAATAGCAGAAGCAGGAGTAATGATCCCAGCCCAAACCCATCAGCATCAGCACTAGTTGTTTGCTGAGTTGGGCATGTTGATGGAAATCGAAGAATCGGAATGACTGCAGAAAGAAAGTGTACAAGAAATAACAGCAATAGAAGGACAAGGACTATGACAATTCTGCCATTGGCTTCAGAGTCAGAAGCTTGAAACAGAGGCAGCAAATAATCTGCAAGGGTTAAAAGAAAAGGGCTAAAGATCATAAGTCCAAGAACTCCCACAATTAGAGATGGTACCAATGGAGATGGCCCTCTGTTTCCCATTTCTTTCTTTCTGTTTAGGCAGAGACCTTATGTACCTTAGCAGTTAAGAAGAAGAAGAAGAAGAAAGATGAGCAAAAAGTTAAGAGATAATGCAGAATATGCTTCTGTTCCTTGGCTATATGTAATGTAGTTAGTTGAGCTGCTAGCAACCTCTTTGCATAAATCTGTATCTTTAATTTTTTATTTGATTTTGTCTTGGACAGGTTTGTTTCTATGCAATATAAGATAGTTGAGGCCAACTGCTTGGGAGGATGAAAACCAAACAACTATTTCTTTATAACTGGAAGGATGAAAATGACCACATCGTCCTCAATTATTCCAAGGCTAATCATCATTTATCTACAATAAATTTAAGAAAATTTCATTTTCCTCCAACTATAAATAAATGCATACTATCTAATTTATTATATAAAATTCCCAACAAAAAATAAGCTCACTGAGCCAGATAGAGAAAGTTGAAGATTAAAAGGTCACAGAAAGGTTTGCATGTAAAAATTCTGTGCTTTCTGATTTCTGGACAAGATGTTTGCAGTCCCACCTCCCCATCCTTCAGAGAAAAACCACACACAAATGGGAGGCAGGAAAATTAAATTTATCTTAACATGGGCAAGAGAGGGCTAATTACATCACTGAGTCTGGCCATATCCCGCCAAGCCAGCATATCTGTTATCCTGGATCTGCACTACCTTCTGAAACTACGGAATTACGACACTGTGTACAAAAGAAAAGAAAAGACTGTATGGATAAGAACTACACCCACATCCTATCCCTGTATCTCACTCCAATTAAGATGTAGGGCTGTACTTGAGATGTTGCTCATAGAAGTCGATCAACTGGAAAAATTAATTAAAAGAACAGGAACCTGATCAGAATATTCTCATGTTTTTTTGGTAAATCTTAACACCACTGCATTATCAAACGAAACAGGAAATATAAACGGAAGATTACCAGATTCGGATAGCTGGTCTTGAGAAATTTGTTGTCAATCATCACTTCTTTGCCATCAGACCTATTAAATTGGAAAAAATATAATTTAGCCAAATATTCTTTAAAAGCTAACACTAGTATAAACACACAACAAAGTGCAGATTATAGGAACAGCAAGGACAGGCCAACGCATGCATGGTGCAATTTGATATAGTAGGACACAAGATAAATTTTGCATCCTTCTCAGTTACTAAAAAATGCTCTTCTAATATATTCTTGAAGAAAGTATTATTAGAAAGAAAAGAAAAGAAACATCAGAAGGGGCCAAAGATCCTCCTAAATTCAAACACAAAGCAAGCCAAGGGAAATCCCAAAAGCTCCATGAGCCTTAGCCCAAATGGGATACCGAAAATCCCAAAGGAGCCAAGGAAGTTGGAAATGGTATTTGGCCTTCCCAAGAGCATTATTCTTATGAAACCACAGTAGCAAAAATAGCACCCCCCCCCCCTCCCCCCAAGAGCATTCATTCTCCACATTCTTATGAAACCATGGCAGGAAGAAATAATGTTTTGTGTAACATAAAGCTATATGTTTGCCTCCTGTTAAATAATCTCATTCCTAGAGGAAACATGGGAGCATGAAAAATACAAGAACTTCCTATAGCATGACAGTTAAGGCTCTCAACAACTGAGGTAGAAGCGGGATCAGCAGAAGATAGTTTTCTATAACAGGAATAACATTTGCTACTATTATGGTTGCCTAAAGTTTGTGAAAGGTCACCCCCTCATAATGGGGTTTATATTGTTAACCTTTTTGATATTTTGTCTATGATATATCTCAAAATGCAATAAACTTTGTCTCAAGTAACATCCTTGTGGTGCCTTTTAATGATCCTGAAAAAAGAATAGAGCTCTTTTTCAGAAAAAGGAATATAGTAATAATAGTTACTCGGATCCTTAAACACCACCCCTCATCTAGGTACCAAATTTTTTGAACAAGCTTGTGGTTCGTGTTTGCTTGAGCTTGCCTTGGTTCTCAATCCAGAACTTACAAAATTCTTTCAGAATTGAGATTAATTACAAGTCAAAAACTGTAGAGTCAAGTGGCCAACTAATGTTCTTGTTGTAGCTATAAGAAGGATTTGAATGCTTGATTTTTTCACATGGGAAAAGAACCTACTACTAAACTAATGGTCCACATGATGAACCTAAGAAGTGGTTCAATTCAATCACAAACCAAAATACTGTACTGACTAAGCCTAACCTCTTTCAAACCTTACCATCTTCCATCTTTAATACCTGATGTGGACATTTGTAACTATCAGAGTACTAATGCCCAAAATGGAAGTTTTTTGAATAAATAATGCCTACAAAAGTATATGAAGCTAAAACAGATCAATTGCTATCAATTGCTGCCACAGTATTAACATATGCATAGTAGGAAATGATAACGATTCCTTTGATGAAGTACACAGTCAACAGTAGAAATAAGATACCAGATATCAAACTTTGTTATGATGTACATAGTTAAAAATAGAAATTTATTTTTTAAAAAAAATAGTTAAAGATAGGAAATGAGAACTTTTGCTGTGTAAACAGTTAAAGATGGAAATAAGATATTTACTACACTTTTATTTCAAAAACAAAGATGGAAATAAGAACTTTAAGAATTTTTATCATTCAAGCAAAGTAAAAATTAAAAGAATTCTTTTCTTACAGAATGTGTTTCAAAAAAAAATTCTTTCTTACAGTAAAACCAAATGCACACCCCTCTGCTGCCCTCAGTGACATCAAATATGAATTTTCAATATAGAAGAAGATAGTGGCACAAGAAATCCATATGAGAATGCCATATTAATTCCTCCAACATAGATATTAATGTGTAAACCCTAGTTATAATTCGATTCACGTATCAATTCCTCCAACATAGTGGAAAGTCAAATATACATCATAAGTTATTTTCTTATGCCAAGATCCTCAAGTGCATTTATACCAATTAATGGCTTACAAAACAATTGAATGGCAAAAGAAGAAAACATTGAAGAAGTTGCACCAATGATCACTATGTTTTGGAAATTTTTTGTTCAAGGGTATCCAAAGGAGGTGAGCTTATAGACCTAATATATCTTCTGAGCCATCTAATTGCACATCTACATTTTCAGCATGGACTGGAAATTCCTCGTATCTTGTAAATACCACTTTCTTTTCCAAAAAAAAGTTAAAAAAAGAACACCATCCCTGGCACATTTATCTAGTTTTTAGCCTTCTCTATGTACCCTACATTCATTGGATAAGTACCATGGTAACTTAATTTTAGATTAGCAGACTCTTAATGGAAGATAAATTTGGTTGCTAGCTTAATACCATGGTAGAAAAAAAAAAGAACCAACCAGATTAAAAACTTATCATCTTCATCAAGGTCTTGGAATAATACACAGAGCACTTGGCCTGATCAATTTTAGGCGTGGATTTTGGCCAGGAGATTTCTATATAAGTGGTAAGAACTAAAAATTTCAAAATATATAAAAGGTTAGAAAATTAAGAGGAAACATGAAAGGAAAAGAATATGAGAGGAATCAGACACAAGATGGAAAGCATGAATTCACCATCATGTATTACCAAAACAAAAGGAACAGACTCACAATCTGCACTAGCTATTTATCATCGGAAGCCATGTTTGCATGCCTATAAACCAATTCATATTAAGGAAAATATTATTACGCTTCATTACAAATTGACATGCTTATGAAGAGTTTATGGGCATATATTCGGAACAAACTAACATTCTTATGCTACACTTAAATAGGACTGAGGTAAGGTGCAGGATAAAGGCGCACAACAATAGGGCTCAAAACTAATTGACATCCTTAACATTGACATCCCTATTCTACAATCAAATAGGACTGAGATAGGGGTATAGGATATTTAAGGAGACAACAATTTTTTAAAATAAAAAGTACAAAATATCATTAAAAATAGGCACCTAGGGGGTGCCAAACCATATACTAAATTATTTATTTACAAATCTATAACAATATCAATTAACTCTGCTAATTCTTCCATGTAGAATGGGTTGGTACTAGATTTCTTAAATAAATTAGAAATTATAACTATATCAAATGTAAAACAACTATACTATTTAGGAGCATTATTATAGTCTAATTAGTATTTTCCTATTTGTATTAAGATTACTATTCGAGTATTATTAGTATTAATTTTTTATTCTTATCAGGATTAGTGTTCCCAATTCTACTAGTTTACTACTTATTTTAATACCATTTAGGAAAAATTATTCAGAAATTATTATAAATACCTTGTAATTTCACTTATTGGATTCAAGTGATTCAATAATATTTTGAGAGTTCCCCTTCTTCAAAAAAAAAAAAATAATAATAATATTTTGAAAGTTTCTCAATTTTTTATTTGTGTGCAATAATCACATGCTTAAGTGTGATATTTAAGATTTCTTAGATATGATGTCTCAGAAATCCTAGGTGTAATGTCTTATTTTTTTATCTCCAAGTTCCTAAATGGACATATCATTGCTATTTGTCTTACATCAATAGGCATTGAGAATCCCAGCAAATAGATAGGTGCATTGTTGTTTGAGTGTGCCAACGTAAAATTTTGAATTACAAAATTATCTAGAATATTTAAGAAGGTAACAATAGGCCTCGAGAATCCCAGCAACTAGATGGACCACATTATGAATTTTAAGAGTATTGCAATATAAAAATTTGGATAAAAAATTATCCCATATGGCTTCCATATGATAAAGCCACAAGACAAATCTTGAAAGGAAAAGGCAATTCAAAATCCTATCATTGCATTTGGTTCAACTCCTATTCAATTCCCATTAATTATTAGCCTATTATACTATTCTTAAATGCAGGTTTAGAACATGAATTTGCAAATTTGAAACTGAATTTCCAACCATAAAGAACTCAAGGTGGGGAAAAGGATTAGATCAGACATAGAATTAGAAGTAACAAATCAAAACTAGAGGTAACTAAGCTAGGAAAAGCTACGTGGTTTTCGAATAGAAAGCTAGAAAAAGTACATGATTAAAATAGAAATTTGTAAAAATAAAGCATATGCCAAGGTCAATCAATAGATCAACCAGCATTTTACGTCTTGGAATAATAAACTATATTAAGCAGTAACAATAGAGCATGTACACAGCAATACATAATTGTCATTGTTGCCATTTCCTTTGTGCAAGTCCAAATTTATGCAAGTCGATGTAGTAACATGAATAGGACAGCAAAAGTAACAAAGCCAACAGTTCTAGGATGCAGTTACAGTTGACTGGAGTTGGTAGATTAACATCAAGTCATCAATAAATTTGATGAAAAGAATTTGAGAACAATGATTAGAATATGGCTTATTCAGTAAGAAAGTGTCCAAACTTTTGAGTAACTCATCTTTTTATGTTGAACAATTAAGTGCCTACTAAAACACTTCAACTAACGGTTTTAAGTCTTATCCACAAGGTGGAAAAAAATTCTATATCAGCATCTTTAAGAAAAACTTAAAGGCAACTTTTCTAATTACCGAAACAATACTTTTAGTTTACTATTATTGACTTTATGGTTTTAATAAACAATAATTAGCGAACTACTGGTGCAGCACCCAGTTAATAACAATGTTTTTTTGTTGAGAGAAAAAGACAATAAATAACAATGTCAAACGTGAGGTATCTGAAATTTTCGGTTAATTTATAATTTTTAACATTTTGTTTTGGTAGCTAAAAAAGAAAGTGATAGAACAGGCACTTAGTTGAACACAGTCTAAAGTACTGGCACTTAATCTCTCAAAAAAGTTTTGGCACTTATTAGTGGATCTAGCCAAAAGATAAAATTAGAAAGTTTAGGCACTTATTAGTGGACTTAGACAAAAAATAATGACTTCAAATTTTTTATTTTTTGACAGAGAAAAAGAACCATATTTTGGAGAACACATAAAGGGAGGGTGCCACCCATATGCAAAAAGTATTTTACACACTGGGAAAGGGTAAAATATCGATGAGGTTCCATTATCTTCCATCAGGGAGAGGGTGACCTTCAAACAACAGAAAAACACCAACTTTGGAGCCAAATATCACCCAGATCAGATTTTAAATAGGTATTTGCTTGACAGCAAAACCATGCCTTAAGTCCATGACAATTGAATTTGCTACTAACATCATTTTATGGATGCTATGGTTGGAGTGGAGCACAGGATCTTTAAAAACCGATCCTTCCTTTCCAGTTCCAGTGGGAAAGGATTATTTCCAAAAAAAATATTCCAGAGGGAAAGGATGATCTTTTTGACCTCTCTATGGGTTAAAGCTTATGATCAATTTAATGGTATTTCCATTTCTGTGTTACATCAGAAATTTGGGACAATAATACATTGGCCTTTTGGTTTTTGATGCTGAATTTAATTTTGCCTTCACAAATTAGAAAGCTTTAAGAAGATATCTTATCCTCCGGTAGTAGAAGACCTTAGGAGGACATCTTATCCCCCAATAGTAATAGACTTTAGGAGGATATCTTATCCTCCGGCATTGTAACTTCTTTTTTATTGCCTTAATAATATTTATTTTTCTATCAAAAAAGGTCAATATATTATCTTCCTCAAGGATTTTCCAAAAAAAACTAATAAAACATGTAACAAAGCATTGTTCAAAAAATGTAAACATTGTGGAGCTTGGTGTGGAAGTTGCTATTATAATAGCAACCTATAGTTTTTTCAAAAACAAAAAGGACAGAGTAGATAAACAATACAAACTAGCCATCACCCTCAACTTCCCAAGGAACCAAATGCAAATATTTCTGCTTGATAATTCCAGAAAAGCTATACTGAAAAATACCAGCCAAATTCTTCGGAGATATATATTACAAGAGAAAACACCTTTACAGGCAAATCAACTAAAAGTAGAGAAGCCCCTAAGTCTCAACTTCCATGCAAATATAGGACAAAGCCCATAATCCTCATTTTGTTTTTCACATTTAATATTGTGAAACTACAATTAAAACCCTAAGAATGATAGTAAACTTTGTATTGCTGCAACATATAAGCAGTCTGAGAGACATTGGTTCCTGAATTAGACACAATCAATAGCAGAAAGCACCAAATCAGCAACCAAAATTTCATAGTCTCTTTACACTTAATGGTTGTTGTCGTTGGAGACGAATGCTAGAACTTTTGAAGACCATTTCTTACCTACTCCCTTTCTCCAGGATAGAATGACCTTTTAGTCTCTTTTTGGGCAAAAGCAGATTGACACTATAGGGATATCTCTTTGGCAATTCTGCAAATGGATCTGCAAAGAGAATGGGATGTGGTTCTTGTAGTCTTAAGAGGTACTCTAACACCCATTTAGTTCAATACCTACTCTATCTCTATCATATTCCTTGATATTAATTACTTGATATGTAGAATCAGATCATATCTTAAATACTTATCCACAATTGAAGTTTCACTTTTATAGCAAAATATTTCAATTTTTTCTTAGCAGGTATGAATCATAACTACTTAACTTGAATTGAATATATAATTAGCATATTATCTTATTCAAAACCAAATTTAGGCTAACATTATCTCCATTCCTGTTTTTTGCCATAGTTCATACCCACATGGCTTCATTAGCTAGTTTCTTTTTCACACCTGACATCGATGGCAATCTGAAGGCCTACCTAAACCTGCAACTAAATAGGATAATATCTTTCTCCATTGACTAGAACAAAAATTATTCTTAGCAAGAACATGGACATGAATCACCAAAGACTACACAACCTTTGCACAAAAAAAGTAAGTTTCTGACAAAGATCACTGAGTCGATTAGAGGCCACTTAAGTAAATCTTTTCCAACTTAATTAATGCAGCCAGATTTAGGGAGGCAAGGGTCAACAACTGTTTGACAGAATCTGGTGGAACATTCCTCTCCTCTGAAGCGTCTTTGCACATGGCTTTCTTTGTCTAGGAGGTAGCAACGGGCCGTGTTCAAAGTATGGACAATCCATTCATCTTCTTCTTTGGTGTGTTGAGACTAGAATGAGGTTAACCTCGACTAGGCTGTGGGTAGTTCAATAAAGGATGAGCTATGGACTTGGAATGGTGTTGCTATGTCAAGGTTACCTCAACTAGTCTGTGGCTGTTCAATAAAGGATGAGCTATAGACTTGGAGTGGTGCTGCAACATCAAAGTCAAAGAAGAAGAAGACTATTCCCATAGTTCCTCTTTCAATCTCATCGGTTGCTCGGAAAGAGAGAAATAAAAGAGCCTTCAACAATTCCACCTCACCGTTTCACAAGATTAGAGATAACTGACTGAGAAACCTTTGTATTTTGCTCAAAGGATCTTCCATGGAGCCGATATTTTAGATCTTTTATTCCTCCATTGTGAGATAGCTTGGAAGATTCAACGTGTTTGGACCAAATTAGGTCACTCCTACAGTGGAGAGCTTCTGATATGTACACATAAAGATTGATGGGATAAGAAAGCAAAACCATGGAGAGAGGCCATCTTCTCTGGTTTAAACTTTATGGCTTGCAAGGAACCAAAGAATCTGCAATGATAGACATACATCTTTCCTGAGGTATGAGACAGAAGGACTTCTTTGGCAACTTTATAGGTCAACACACAAAAATATTCCTCTGACTACTTTCGATCTATATTGAAATTTGGGAGACTATCATCTTTGTTCACTTATGTTCTGTTAATGTTTTTTCTTTTCTTATTCTTTTTTGTTTGAAAAATTTAGGAATATACCTTATTCTCCTCTTTGTATTTTTCTCCTCTTCTCTTAATAAAGCTTCTTTTCTCTATCAAAAAAAAAAGAAAATCTAAAGGCTTTTAGGACATAAGGCTGTGAAATCTTAGAGTAACACCATAAATTAGCCAAATTCCAAGGTACAAACTACACAATTGAAAGGAAGAAAGTAGGATTAGTGATACATATAGTCACAAAGGGCCAAGCAATGGCAGCCACAATTTTATCTAAAGAAAGGCCAAAGTACGTTTATTGTCATCAATAAAGGGGATGCAGGGACTTTGCCCCTGGCTACAGCAAATCATAACCTTATTGTTTCTCTCTCACCTTTCCATATAAATCGCACACACTTATTATTGATTAACCTAAATTAATGCAAAACAGAAATGGTTACTCTTCTCAATACATATATACCTAAAGTATTTAGCTCATCTCAGTTCATTGACACCTCTACTCACCCAAGAACCATTCAGAAGCTAATAATAAAACAATAGCACTTGAAAGCTACTTTCAAGACATTTCTTTCTCGTAGCAATTGACGAGAAGAATAACAAGTTCAAGAATCCAGGAAGCAAGACAATCAATTACACATGCAAGGTAAAATTATTAAGTAGACTAATAATAACTCAGTTGGAACCCCTAAACAGTTATACCCGTCATGCAAATCTTTTATCGCATCCAAGAAAAATGTTCAAATAAGGAACAGGTGCTAACAGGAAATGTACACTTAGTATCAATTGTCTGCTCGTTTTACTTGATTAATTATTTATGTTCAGGAGAATTGTTACCTCTCACAGGTTACTTTCTGCCAAGAAATGGAAAATTAACTTTCTTCTATAAGCATAAAGAGACGAATGAAAAAAAGAAAGAAAAAAAGAAATTGAGTCCAGAGACAAACCTCAATGCTAAAAAGGTTACCACAACATCTTGAATATTTTCAGTTACTGAGCATGAAAAGCCAATTGGCTTTAGGATCTCTGTGATATATAAATCATCAATCTTGACATTTTGGCTTGAATTATTCCCTGTTGAACCAGGACTTTCAAGACCCAGCCTTGCAACTCTTCCACCAGAGCCTAAAGTAAAATTTGATGTTGGATTCTGTGAGGGAAGAGGCTCAAATGAGGACATATCTTGTTTAAACCTCTTCACAGAACCAGACTTTCTTCTCTTAGCTCCTGTGCAGCGATTCCTCTGAACAGCTTCCACATGATTGACCTTGGGAAGCCCGTTTGCAGGTCCATCACCTACAGATGCATTGCCTTCATGGAAATGTATTGCAAGTTTATCCACATTGACCTCATTGTTGGATAATGTTCCTCTAAGTTCACTAAGTTTGGGATCATATTCATTTTCTTCTTTTCTCTCATCAGTTTGTTTTGGGACATTAGTAGTCCCATTTTCGTCAACCAAAATCAGTTGATTTCCATTGTTCCCTCCTTCAGAAGTGGACCCCATAAATTGAGTCTGGGCAGGAGTATCACTAGGAAACAAGTTGCTAAGAGGAACAGAAGGCAGAAGATGATCTATTCCAGTGCCTAGTCTCTTGTATGCTGACACAGAAGATCGTGGCTGCTTCTTCTTAGGCTGAGAGTGAGGACCCCCATGCTTGCGTTTGCGTTTTCGACCATGCTTTCCAAGTTTCAAGCTTCAAAACCAAAGAATGAATTGAGGATATACGAATGCAGAATATAAAATTGGACGTCCACATCTATTGACTTTCTATAGCTCAGCTTAATTATCAAAGAAATGAAGGACAAAAGGATAACAAACATTTTAAGGAAAATTAGCTAGACAAATGATAGTTGACATTAACAATATGCTGCTTGCTTGTCCTTGTAATCTGATAATGCATTTCTAACAGACAAATAAATAATTTTAAGTCGCAAACGCATTAAGAACTTAAGAAAACAAGGATGAGTGAAGGAGGAGAGAAGCCTACCTGTCCTCAAATGCATCAATAACATCAGTACAAGTCTGAAGATTCTCTAATGGCTCCCAAGTGTTGGCTGCTTCAGGCCATCCACGCCTTCAAATAAAATAAAAAATAATCGAAAAGCACCCAGAACTAATGAGTCGAACTTAATTGACTTTGATGATTCTATTACTGTCTCTACTCATTGAAGAGAAGAAAAATATATAATAAATTTCATTAGAAAAGAGGGAAACTCACCATTTAATGAGATACTGAACGGCACCCTATTTGTTGAGAAAGCAGCAGAACCAACACAGGAACCAAAAAGAGAGGGGAAAAGAATAATCAGCTTAAAAGAACAATGAATAAACAAAAATGAAAAGCACATTATCTCTTGCATTTCCATAAGTTTCTTTGTTTCTTATGCCAGTGGAAGCCGCTAAACGCTCCCAGAAAATAAGTACAACATGGGGTGTCCGTTAAATGGAACACCCACTTGCATATATATACCAAAAACAAAACCTCAAATTCCAAAAGCTAAACTTTAAGGAAAATATAGGACCCCACCAGCTTGAAAATATACTACCATTTGTCCTTTGCCTCCATTTTCAACCCACTGTTTGTTTACAGAGGAAAAAAACCGCACAGAAAATCGCAGAACGCAATCCGATCAAAGTCCAAACAGGGGAGAAGAAAAACAATGTACCTTTCTAACCCTTCTACGGCGAATGGCTTCAATTTCATAAAACCCCTCAGCAAGCTTTGGCCTTTCTTCTTCTTCAACCTCATCTTCACTTTCCTTCCCCTCTCCTTCCTCTCCTTCTTCTTCCAACTCCTCCTCATCCTCTTCCTCTACGTTCATATCCACTTCTTTTCCTTTATGCCCACTTCCTTCCTCCCCATACCCTTTACGCTGATCGTCATCAACGTCAAGAAGAAGCGACTGATTATCGGTATCGCCGTTGGAATCGATACCCATAACTCGCTTCTCGTTCTCCCCTCCAATGCTCGCTTCCACGGCGTCGTTTCCCGCTTGATTCTTCCTCTTCCCTGCTCCACCTACTCCTGCTCCTGCTCCTGCTCCTGCTCCTGCTGCTCCTCCTCCTCCTCCTCCTCCCCCTCCTCCCTTCATTTTTTCTGCGACGAAGCGCTGTGGGTTTTAATGCGATAGAAGTAATCAAGTATCAAGTGGATTACGGGTACGTTTTCACGGTGGGGTTGAGTCGTTTCATATTTCATGTACGATTATACAAGGGGCCTAGCCTGAGCTGGGTTCTTGACAAGACGCCGATTCACTTTCCACTGCTTCGTGTTCTAAAACTTATGAACATGTATTTGCCCCGAACCCATAGATCCGACCCTTCAAAACAAAATGGATCACCCGAACCCGACATTCCAAGCCTTTTCCCCTGTTGTTTCCCCTCCAGCTCTACGCTGACTCGGAGAAATATACGATGCAATGAATACAATATCAAAATTATTATGCAATGAATACAAATATAAAAAAATTTCTTGTATTTTTAAAGAATATCCAAAATTTTATTACACTTCCTTTTTTTTCAGATTCTCTCTATATATTATAAAATGAGTCAAATTTCTTTTATTATATTACCTTTTTTTATATTTTCTCTATATATTATAAAATTAGTCAAAATTCTTTTATTATACTACATTCTTTTTTCTAGATTCTCTCTAAATATTATAAAATGAGTTAAAATTCTATCTTTCGTAAAATTTGCTCACGTTTTATATACCAATAATATGGTATATGACGTGTCAAAAATACATAATTTTATTTTAAATATCGTGATATAAACATCACCTTAGCAATATATCATCACTTATGTTAACAAAATTTTATAATAGATTGAATGTCACGTTATAATCTATCTATTTTATCTGTGATATTAATCTCATCAATCACTCTACACCCACCAAATCAACACGTATAGTCATGGATTCATAAATAAAAAAAGAGATAGAAATGTATTTTATATAGAAAACAACTCAGAATAGCAACCAAAATATCAAAAAAATTTCTTGTATTAGTAAAAAGTATCCAAAACTTTTATTACACTACTTTTGTTCCTAGATTATCTCGATAAATTACAAAATGAGTTAAAATTCTATCTTCCGTAAAATTCGCTCACATTTTATATACCATTAATATGGTATACGACGTGCCAAAAAAACATGTGATTTTATTTTAAATATGTTTATATAAATATTACCTTAGCAACATATCATCACCTACGTTAACAAAATTTTATAATAGATTAGATGTCACGTCATAATCTATCCATTTATCTGTGACCTTAATCTCATCAATCTCTCCACACCTACTAAATCAACATGTATAGTCATAGACTCATAATTAAAAAAAGAGATAGAAATGTGTTTCACATGGAAAATAACTTATAGTAGCAACCAAAATATCAAAATTTTTCTTATATTAAAAAATATCCAAAACTTTTATTAAACTAACATTTTCTAAGATTCTCTCTATCCATTACAAAATGAGTCAAAATTTGATCTCTCTATTAAGATTGCTCACATTTTGTACACCAATAATATGGTATATGACATGTCGAAAAGTGTAAAGGCCCGAAACTTTAAGAAAAATAATATATATTGTAATAGTGAAAATAAATAATAATTAGGAGTTACATTCTTTACACAGTAGATCACAATGCCCAATAAGGTTACAGAAATGTCCGTTTTAAATAAGTTAAAATAACATAAGTAGAAATGAAACTAAAATCCTATGCGATTAACCTCCACTGGCAACTATGATGGAGTTCGGGAAGTCACTTTTACTCGCAACTCTCCTGATGTTCAGTATCTAGATCTTGATCTTTTTTATCTGAAATAGTTAAATAGGGAGATAAGCTACACTAGTCCAATAAGAATATCACACTGATAATTGATACAAAAAATCGAAGGTTATTAAAAATTATAAAACAACTAATTGAGCCATTATTTAGATAAATTCATTTAACATAAAAGCGCATATTTCATGATTACCGTTATGAGTTTCTAAAATCGACCTATGAAGACAATAACTCAAATAATATTTTAATTTTATATTTAAGTGAGCAAAATAAAAACTTATCTTTTTACTTATTTACCAGTAGCGTTGGGGGTCCATAGGGGTCCCCCCTACGCATGGGCCCAATATCTAAGTTATTGATTAACTGGTAATCCTCATACCTCGTCCGGTAACGGATGCCAAAACATACAACCGCCTCTGTAACACCCCACCTATCACTATGCTAAAATGATTTGGAACTCTATTTATTCAAGCATTTGGCCGCCTTAAACTAAATTAATTTACGTTGTTTCCCGAAATTCATGATTTTAATATTTATTTATTTTATTAATTTTTATTTTATTTTGTTTTGTTTTGTTTTTAAAAAAAATTAGAAAAAAATCAAAAAACGGCGAAACGGGAGAAAAACTGCTCGCGGGAAAAATCCCGCGAGAGGACAGTTTACCCGCACGGGTGCTAGGCACTGTGTGCGCGCATATGCGCACAGTACACACATCCCATCTGCACGCCAGCACGCATGCACACACGGGATGAGTGCACAGTGTGCACGTCCCATTTGCGCGCAGACAGGCCATCTACGCGTCACTTCGTGCACGGACTAGCGCCGCACACTGTGCACGGACTAGTGTTGCACACTGTGCACGCGTCGTCCGTGCAGCAAGACTGAGCTGACTGGCCCTATGCGCCTGGGGCCCATGCACAGTAAGCCTGCGCGCATGGCTACAGGCCTGTGCGCCTACAGGCTAAACTATAGTGCTCTGGCCGGGCTCTGCCACCTTGGGTAGTGCTCCGCTGCTGCCTTGGGTGACACACCGCCGCCACCGATGGGGAAATTTTTCTCCCTCGTTTTTCATGCCAAGAATCTTTTTCTCTTCTTTCTTCATCGAATTTTGCCACTTGGCGCGAATCCAACAATTCTAAAATTCTATAAATTGCCCTTCCCCTTCCCTTCCTCTCCACACTTCCATTTCTTCTATTTTTTTAAAGGTTTAGAGAGAGAGAGAAAGAGATAATAAAATAGTAAGAGAATAAGAGAAAGAAAGAAAAATGGTGAAAGAGAAAATATCAAGATTTTGGTAAAGAATCTAGTATTACATTCGACGTCTTAAGGAATATTTTTAGATAAGAAAATTTAATATAATAGTTATTTTATCTGTTTTGTATACCTCTGTATTCAAATGAGTCGAATTGTTCTTATTTTCAAGTAGTATGATTTACTGACACTTGATGAATTTGCATATAATAAATATAATATGTAGTTCGTGATAATAAAAGTAAAATAAAAGAGTAAAAAAAGAGAAAAGTGAAATGAAGCATGTATGGTCTAAAGTGTATCTGTATTAACATACATATTGCATCAATTATCTCGTTAGATTTTTTATCTATGAGGGCTATTTGTTCCCCTTGCCATTTACGGTATCTATTTTTTCCTCCCCTATTTGGTCTAGAGAGATATAAGAGGACCGCTCCCAGTGGATGACGGCGTGCCCTCTAATGAGAATGGTATCATACTATTTGTAGGGGTCACCCGTGGTTAAGTAATCTTGTAACTATAAATTATCTGTTAGGACCACTATGGTTAGTACGGCCGTGATCATAGATTGTACCATGGTTTATCCAGCTAGAAGTGGGTCTGAGCAAATTATTGTATCTGTATCTGATCTGATCATTCCACTTGGGCAGTTAGAAATCTATATCTGTATTTGTATCTGCCCTTAAAGAGGGAAGTTTGTAACAACTTCGCGAAGCATGACGCGAAAAATCTGTGTATTTCATGATTTATTTGATTTTCTCTATTATTTGACATGATATATGTATATTTGATTTTCTGTGCTAACGTACTATTTTAATATTTAAAGAAATAATTTTTCTTAATGATGAGTTAGGTAAACGAAGAAGTTAAACAGTAAGATAACGATGTTAATTTAATATTATTTTTCTTACTAAGCATATGGAACTCACTATTTCTATTCCCTCTCTCCCCCCCCCCCCCCCTAGATGAGGAAAAAATGAGGAACTATAAGTCTAAGTGCATGTATGCTCCCGCACTCTGATGAATTCCAGTAGTATAGTGAAAGAAGTGGCCCCTATGTATTGTATTTTGTAGTCACTTCTGGCCTCGGTGATGTATGTATTTAAAACATTATATATATATATATCTGTAAGGAATTTATTAAGGTTTTGATTTCGCTGCATAAATATTATTATACACTCGTTATTCTGAATTTGTATATGACATCCATTTGCCTTAACTGACACCTAGGATGTCACAGACTCAATATCCCATACAGTATGAGGGTGAATTATACCTCCAAGCCCCTTGGGGTATGGGACTTCTCAGTCCTGTTTGACTAAAGTAATACCTACAGTAGGGTTTTCCTATGCACCAGGTTTGTACACCATTCCTAGGGTATCCGATAAACCTTTCATGAATATGTTTCACATCATCAACTAGTCACAATTACATACTGATATTTCATATTTACAATCAACATCAAATCATATAAATAGACGATACGTAAATCTAAAAACCATGATTAGGATATTTACTATAAACAAATTAACAAATGAGGGCAATACAGTTAGATAAGCTAAATAACTGAGAAAGTAATTTAAAGCACACAATATAATAGTAAGCATTTTAGGCAGTATATGAGAAAATAAACAGTAAATTAAGATAAATATGCACTTACAGGTTCTGCCTCCACTAGTGACCTATAATTAATTTTAAGATTTTTTAATTTTTACAAAATATAGTGTTATTGATTATAGGCTTCAATTTACCGTAACAGAAAAAAATGTTAGGGATTCTTACCTTATATCAGTGTTCAAAATAACATACTTTTCACTATGCCTCTTGGTGGTCCCTGAAATTTTTGGATTTTTCCTGCATAAATTAAAATACATGTCATGTATCCAAAAATACCCCAAAAGACCAAAATAAGCATTTTAAAACTTTTTCGACTAATTTTAAGGTTCTGGCATGGCGCCGCCGCTATGCTCCAACGTTGGTTCCCTCTCCCACAGTGATAATTTGCCTCAATCTAGCCATTTTCAGTTGGTTTAGTATAGTTTTGGCCGGGTTTGCATGTAATCTTGTGAAAAAAAAAGTTAGAAGGCCTCAGTCAACCAAAAAAGACAAAAAACCAAAACCCTACTAGCATAAGGTCTCTAAGTGCGATGTTTCTGCCGTTCCTCCTTCGCAGCCGAGATTTCCCTTCGGCTAACTTAAATAAAAAATATGAAGGGGGTTGTCGGAGTGGGCTTTGAGTTTTGGCTGCGACGGCTTGGCCGAGCTTCACTCGTATTTTTTGGCTCACACACTGCCCTTTTTGCTCCGATATGGGTGTTGAGAGGCTCAAAATTCAATTTTCAAGTTGAAAAGAGAAAATTTACCTCCTTCGACGTCGGTGGTGGCTCCAGTGCGACGACGATGGCGTCCCTCCAACAACTAGTCTTCCTCCAGTT
Source organism: Carica papaya (assembly GCF_000150535.2). The sequence goes on along the minus strand of NW_019014619.1, from coordinate 435,951 downwards.
ACCCTCCTTTTTCTCCGGTCAGGGTTATCGGCTAGGGTTTTTGGGGGCGACTGAAGAGAGGTTTAAATTCCTCTATTCTATAAAATCTTAACCGTTCATTTGTGTCGACATATAGCGAGAAGAGTTGTCCGATCCTTACCTGTTTAGGCTGCTTACGTGGACAAATCTAGGCTGTCCATCACAATTAATCTTATCTGTTCGATTGCGTTTGAAGAGAAAATGCATCTGGACCGTTTGTGTGTGTGGGATGCAATCTGGGCTGTCGGATCGTCCAGGCACGTAGATCACCTGTATGGCCTCCTACATGGAGCCGATGTCAGCGTGTCTGTCACGCGATGCATTCTGACTCGTCGTAGTGCTGACAGGACCGTCCCACGTGGTCATACTTTTTTTACGATTTTACCCTCTATTTTTAAATTTCTTTTCAAAAAACACCCATCTTATTCATAATTTCGCCTCTTTTCTCCATAATTATTTTTAATTTCGCCCTGATTTTATTTTTCTCAAAAATTCAATAAATTTAAAATAAAATAAGATATAATTATTTAAATATAGTTTTATTAATTCAAAAAAAATTATCCCATGCCAAATTTTTGGACCCAGGTGTTACAACTCTCCCCCCTTAAGAAAAAATTTTGTCTCTCAAATTTGTTGCTCTCTCACTAGTTAAAGAGTTGGGGGTACTGGGCTTTAAAGTTCGATTCCAGCTCCTAAGTGACATATTCCCTTGAGTGATTCTACCATAAGACCTTGACGAAGAGAATTTCTCTGTTGCGGAGTACTCTACTCTTCTGATCCAAAATGCCTATCGGTATCTCCTCATAGGATAGATCCTCCTAGAGTGAAAGTGGCTTGTGAGATAGGATATGCGAGGCGTTTAAGTTGTACTTGCGTAGCATAGATACATGAAACACATTATGGACTCTGATAGTTCTGGAGGTAGTGTTAGTCTGTAGGCGGATATAACAATCCTATCTAAAATCTCAAACGGTCCAATGAACTAGGGATTTAACTTTTTCCTCTTACCAAACCTACTAATATCCTTGAATGAGGTGACCTTAAAAAACACCTAATCGCCCTTTCCAAATTCCAAATCTTTCCTTTGAATGTCTGCATAACTTTTCTGCCTACTCTGAGCTGTCTGTTTGTTTTTCCTAATTTTGACTATCTTGGTTGTGGTCTTCTCTACAAGATCTGGGCCAAACAATTTCCTATCACTCACCTCTTCCCAATAGATCGGCAACCTACAGGGTCGATCATATAATGCCTCATTCGGGGTTATGCCGATAATTATTTAGTAACTTTTATTGTGCGTGAAGTCTATCAAGGGCAGATGATCATCCCAATGGCCTCTGAAGTCCAGAACACAAGCTTTGAACATATCCTCCAATGTGCGAATTGTTCATTCTGATTATCCATCAGTTTGAGGGTGGAATGCGATGTTGAGGGACAGTTTCATTTCGATTGTTTGTTGAAAACTAAACCAAAATCGAGAGGTGAACCTAAAGTCTTTGTTGGATACCACTGTCATCGAAACTCTATATAGTTTGACTATCTTCGGATATAAATTCTTACTAACTTGTCTAAGGGGTCAGTTATTTTGATAGCCAAGAAATGAGAGGACTTGGTGAACCAGTCGAAAATTACCTAGATAGTATCATATCCCGAGCATGTCTTAGGCGGCCTTGTTATAAAACTTAATGTGATATGTTCTCATTTATACTATGCGATCGGTAATGGCTGAAGTAGTCCACCTAGGCATTGATGCTCTGATTTAACATGTTGACATACAAGGTACTTAGAGACGAAATTGACAATTTCTCTTTTCATCTCGCTCCATCAAAATCAGGGTCACATACTTTAATATATCTTATTACTTTTGGGACGTATGGTGAATTTTGAGGTATGAACCTTTGTCATGATATCCTTTTTTAGTTCACTGTCAATATGGGACACACACTCTGTCTTGGAACCTGAGCAACCCATCGGCAGAGACTAAAAATTATGGGTTTACTTCCTATTTTGTATCCTTCCTGAGAGCTATTACGGTAGAATTGGTTAATTGGGCTTCCTTTATGCTTTGAATTAGTTTGGGTTGAACAGTTAGATGCGCCAAGCATGTAACCCTCTTTTAAGTCCTGAAGCCATATATATTGTGCAGCCCCTATTACCCTGCATTAAGAACTATTAAGTGATCCAATATACCTGCACTTTTTCTACTG
>NW_019014619.1:395741-415431 GCF_000150535.2 Carica papaya | reverse complement strand
TAAGGTACGCACGGGCTGATGCTATCTGGGTGATGTCGATCGACTCATCAATTCCTCTCATTTTCTGGCTATAAGATTACCGACATTTGGACAAGCTAACAAGAATATATATCTAGGAAATAGTTAGGTTACATGGGGTTCCAATGACAGTGGTATCCGATAGGGACCCCAGATTCACTTCTCAATTTTGGTCTAGTTTTCAGCAAGCCATATGAACGAAGTTGTCCCTTAGTACCATATTCCACTCTCAAACCGATGGACAATCAGATAAGACGATTCACACACTATAGAATATGCTCCGAGTTTGTATTCTAGATTTCGGAGGCCATTGAGATGATCACCTACCTTTGATAGAGTTCGCCTATAATAACAGCTACCAAGCATCTACATGGTCTCGTATGAGGCATTGTATGACCGCTCTTACAGGTTACCGATCTGTTAGGAAGAGGTGGGTGATAGAAAACTGTTCGGCTAGATATTGTTGAGGAGACTACAACCAATATGGTTAAGATCATGAAGAACATCAAAACAGCTTAGAGTAGGCAGAAGAGTTATACAGACTCCCAGATGAGGAATTTAGAATTTGAAAAAGGTGATCGAGTAGTCCTTAAGGTCACCTCTTTCAAGAATATCAGTAGATTTGACAAGATGGAAAAATTAAATCCCTGGTTCATTGGGCCATTTGAGATCTTAAACAGGACTGATACGACCGTCTACAGACTGACACTACCTCCAGAGTTATCTAGGATTCATAATATATTTCATGTGTCCATGCTACGCAAGTACAACTTAGACCCCTCACACATCTTGTTATAGGAGCCCCCTTCACTTCAGGATGATCTATCCTATAAGGAGGTACCAGTGGACATTGTAGATCGAAAAAACAGAGTACTCCGCAACAAAGAAATTTCTTTTGTCAATGTCTTATGGCAGAATCACACACGGAAAGAGACTACGTGGGAGCTAGAACGGACTTTTAGATCCCAGTATTTTCAACTGTTTAACTAGTGAGATGTGACAAATTTGAGGGATCAAATTTCTTCTTAAGTGGAAGGGGGAGAGAGTTGTAATACCAGGGTCCGAAATTTGGCCCAATATCACATTTTAATTATAAAAGAAATAAATAAAAAATTATTTTTAAATCAATTTAAACTTAATTTTATTAATTAATTAAAAAAAATAGGTTAGGAATGTAATTGAAAGCAATTTTGGAAAAAAAGATGTGAAAATTTAAATTCGACGGGTATTTTTGAAAAAAAAAATAAAAACAGGGGTCAAAGTACAAATAGAGAAAGTTTGGCCATATAGTACCGTCCAGTCAACAGTTCTAACGAACCAGAGCATGTCGCATGATAAGGCACACTGACGTCTGTATCACGCATGCGATCCATGTGTTTCGCGATCGAACAACCCAGGATTGATCCCGCCCGCGTGGATGACCCGAATTCGTTTTCCCCTTATATGCACGATTGGACAACCAAGATCAATCACAATGGACAGTCCATATTCATTTCTTCCTTACGTGTGATTAGATGGACGAGATCAATCGCGATGGATGACTAAGATCAATGAGGAATTGGTATAAATATTTCGCTTTGCATGGGAACTCAAACTCTAGCTGTCAACCCCCGTCGGAGAGAAAGAACCAGGCGCCGGAGAAGGAGGCCGACTGCCAACTACTGTCGCATTAGAGCCACCACTGGCCATAGAAAAAGATAAAAATTCTTCCTACCTGCTCAAAATTAGATTTCGAGCACCTTTATGGCCAAATCGAAGCAAGAAGGATGGCGGGTGAACCGAAAATTGAAGGTAAAACTCGGGAAAGCCGCCATGGTCAAAATCCCTCTGATGAGCTCCTTCCCGATTCTCGTTTTATGCTATTTTTTTATCATTGTGTTCACCGTTCTTTTCTGTATAAGTTATTCGAAAAAAGAACCCTAGTCACGAATGAGGACCGATGGAGCCGCTGCTTTCGGATAGGGTATGGGGACAGCTTGTTAATTGTAAATTAGATATTGGGTTCACGAGTAGGAGGTGACATTCCTATATAACCCCAAGGGTACCACCAAGTAGGTAATAAAGAAAAGTTATTGTCTCTTGTTCTCTTATACGTGAAAGTGAAAAGTGATATAAATATAAGTCTTCATAAGTTGTTTTGAAAAACTCGTTACGATAAGTATCAAACAAAAGTCTTCAAGTTTAAAGGTATTTAAATAAAGCATGAACTCCATTAGTTATTTTTCTAATTTTTTACCAATTTTCAGTTTTCTATATCTGTGATTAGTGTGATATTCTTACTATGTTAGTGTAGTTCACCCTTTCATTAACCATTTCAGATCAAGAGGACCAACATCCATATCCTGATTAGTAAGAGAGTTGTAAGTAGTTCACCACCTGAACTTCCTTCAAGTGCTAGTGAAGGTTGTCCTATGGTACTTTTGTATTTGCTATTCTTTTCATTTCTTTAATTACCGTTTGTCTTTTATAAGGGACATTCCCTTAACCCTATTGAGCATTCTAAATTATTATGTAAGGAATGTAAACCCTAACTCTATTAATCACTTTCACATTTAATTTTATAAATTCATTTTCTTTTAAGATTTCAGACCTCTACAAATACTAAACGTAAAATCCACATATTTTAGTCTGTCTAAACATAATTTGATATTATTATTTTTTAAGTACGTATTTATATTGAATTGAGCTTGACTTTATCAAAAAGAGGGACGACTTGGGACAAGTTCAATTTTGATCTTTTAAAAATTTATTTGAACTTAGGTCGCTATGTATATTTATATTTTATTTTTTATTAATATAATTATATTTATATCTAAATATATAAATATAATTATTAACAAATATATTTTTAATTTTTTCTTAATATAAATATAGTTATATCACATTAATGTAATGTAATAATTATATCGGGTTATATGCAAATTTAATATGGTTATAAAAAAAAAAACAAACTCATAGGAGGTTTACAGTTGATTCAATTTTTTTTTTTAGAATCGGTAGAATTTAAGTTTGAAAATTATCTCAGACTCGCTCTATTATTGTCTTTACAATATATATATATATATATATGAAGAGAGTGAAATACAAAGATATATCGATATGAATCTATGTACGTGATTGCGTGTGGCCTCTTAACTATTGTATGTAATCCCAGTCTAATTGTTTATACCCTATTTCACTAAAGTTATTTCTTCTTCGTGTGCATTTTAATATTATTATTTATACATTATTAATATAAAATATGAATGAAAATATTTTATATAGAAATTAAGTATCATGCATATAAAGTTGTTGATTAGTGTTGAAGACTCATATTATTGCACACACATATATTTGATAATATTAATAATAATAACTTATTCAAAAAAAATTTTAAAAGTACAGATTATTTTTAAGATTTTAAAAGTGAAAATAAGAATTGTAACTTGTGCTATTTTGATTTATTTCTTTTATTGGATTCAAAATGTAGAATTTAAGCGCAATAATCAATGTTAATTTATTGAATTACGTGCCTTATATCTTCGACAATAAATCAAAATTCATATTACATTAAAATTAAAATTTAAAATTTTCATTATAAATTAATTTTCTCTAATCGCAAGCAAATTCTTAAGATGTGTAATCAATTAAATTATAAAGAATATTCACATTACTATCCGATAAAATCAAGAACTGTCCTCCAAATAATTCTTGAAAGAATTTAGATATGAATAGGTTTTGTAACTTACATTAAAAATATGAATCTTATGTCATAATTCTATGATACGAAAATATATCGTTGTTGATTATTAGATCAATAATCAAATAAGAAAATTATATACTAGAAAATATAAAGATTATTTGACTATTGTCATCAAGAAACAAAATTTCTTAAGCTATTGGAAAAGGAAGAATTCCGAAATCTATAAAAAGATTTCCATTAGATGTAAGATCAAATTATTGATTTAATTTAACTTTTGATGTAAAATAGACAAGGATATTACTATTTATCTACTTAGTCCATAATCTAAATTATTACATATAATATTAGTTTATATACTTTAAAAATTTTAAAACTTATCATAAGAAAATCATTAAATTTCTTAAAGACCTATCTATGTATACATCATAACAATAACCTTTTTAATAGATAATTATATCTTTATCATATTAATAAAAATTTTAATCTACTTTTCATATAGTTGTTTGAATAATCTAGATTTTTATATAATATAGATTTTATAAAGTCAGTCCAATTTTTTTTTTTTAAGTAATGAAGTTGTAGTAAAATGATTAATTTTGCGAAATTTTATTAGTCAAATTCCGTAAACTTGATCTATATAAATAATATTAAATGATAAATTAAAATTACCATCGAAAAAGAATATATTCTACATAAAAAATTATTAACTTTGCAAAATTTAATTATAATAAAAACTAATTTTATACCAAATAAAGTTAAAATTAATCATAGTATTAAATTAATAAATCAAGTAAAATGTAATAAAAAATGAGTAAAATTTACGGGAACTAAAACACCCATAACAATATTCTTCAATAATACACAAATTTTAATTTTTGAAATTCAAAATATTTTTATTTATATGGTTTTCATTAATAATATGATTTTATACTCAGTTTAAAAATACATTTTCGACTTTTTTAAGGAAAATCAAATTTGAATAATTCACTGTACTGACCAATTTTGACCTAGGTCAATCTCGCTGTAAAAAAACTTGGAAAGTTCAAACCGCTTACATTTGCAGAGCGGCCTGAAAATCAATTTGGGATTTCACTAGTTAGTCAGTAGTCTGACAGAGACATACGAGGGAAGAGCTCAATGTCTTCCATGGCAGCTAGGGTTTTCAATGGTTGCAGGACACTCTTAGCTCCTGCTACATCGACATCCAAGTCCTCCGCCGTTGCTGCCGCTGCTGCTTCGAAAAAATCTAAAATCACCGAAACGGCTAAAGAGAAGGCAAAATCAAAAACAGCAGCATCAGCACCACCTCGAGCCTTTGTGAGGCCTAGTGGAATTCAAAAGGTGAGCCCTGTCTCCCCTGCCCTCGCTCGTTTCATAGGTTCCTCTGAATCATCCCGCAGCGACGCCGTCAAGAAGATCTGGACGTATATCAAGGCAAACAATCTCCAGGTCTCTCTCTCCACGCTCACCTATATGGATGCTTGCGTTTTATCTTCATTTCTATCTGGTTGTTAAACCCTAGGGTTCTCAGTTATTATCCGCTGTGATTCCTATTTTAGTGTAGTTTCTTTTTGGTTGTTTGAGTCTATTGATCTTTCTCAGGTATTATCGCTATAATACCGTCACAAACCCTAGTGTTCTCAGTTCTTAATGTATATTCATAGTACACGCCCACATGCATCAGCATGAATGTCACCATGTGCGTATATATACTTGTATGCTTAGAAGAAATCTGCTGTTAGATAGTTTTTTGACGATATTGTTTGAATCCTTTTATATGTTTTGTCTTTCTGTAGTGGTGATGGGCATCCTTGCTTCCTAGGTTCTTCGTTGCTGACGTTTTGCTTCCTTCTTTCTCTGCTTGCCTGGTCGCGTAGCATAGTTCTGGAAGACAAACATCATAAAAATTTGAGCTTGTCTTGTGTTTATTCAAAAATTTCAGCTGGTGCTCCCGTACATGCCATTTTGGTCTACTTTGTTCTTTGGAAGATCGCGTGCATGCACAATTTACAACTGTTATAATTTTCTTCCCATAGCTAATCAGATAGTACAGCATCTTGGAAACTACTAATGAATTGCCTCGCTGTTTTGGTGCATAAATGTGGCTACTACAATATGCCAACTTGGTTCCTATATCCGTAGTATATTCAAACCTTTGATTCTTCTTTCTATTGCCCTGTCATTTTCTACATGAATTTTCTTTTCTTTTTTCTTTTCCATTCCTCTCTTTGTGTGTGGACTTCGTCAGGGATACTGTCTAGTTAATAATACTGTTGTAGTATTTCGTTCATAAATTTTCATCATTCTCGTAAAACATAAGCAAGATAGAAGAAATGATATTTCTCATGTTCTGTGAGATTGGATGGAAATAATCTGAAAGGTCAGTAAGTCTTAGAATTTACTGTATTCATAATTGGAATTTCAGGCTAACAAGTTATCTTGTAACCTTATGGGTTAACTCTAGTTTATGTCTACTTTTCCATGACAAGCCATGTAGAGTCATTATGTCAAAAGGGAGTGGAGCATGAAATTAAGAAGGAAATTATAAATGACATGTGACAGAATAGAAATCCTAATCAAAAGGAAGGTTGCAGCTTGAAATGAGAAGGAACAAGAATACTTACAATTCAACATATATAGGAATTGTACAGTCCTTAGGTCCTTGCAATGTGATGAAGAGGGAATCGGCTCTTGCATTTTTTGGTTAGTGAGTTGAGCCATCATTTAATTCTTTGGGATTGTTTACTAAAATTGAACTCTATTAAGGAATGGTTTTTTGACACTCTTTTCAATAATCTTTAATCAGTTTTCATATAAATGCTTTTGGAAAAAATCTTTACCTTAAGCTGTTTTTTTTGTGAGAGAATATTTTGGCAAGAGTTTAATCCTTTTAATCTATAAACTGAAGTGGGTTCATTTATATTCTCATGTGAAAATATATTTTTTGGACTCTTCTTTGAAAAGGTTTACAAATCGAGGATAAGATCTATATATTGAGCACCATGTAGATCGGAGTACCTTTATTTCTAGTTGGTTTAGACACATTGGTGTGGTGGTTGGTAATATATCTAGCCATTCATTTGAATATAATAACAAATATTTAATTATGGATTGGAGTTGATAGAATTTCACACTTCTGAACAACAATTTTTTTCTTCTCTCTCTCTCTCTCTCCCTCCTTGACTGATTTCAAATGTAAAGATAATTTTGCTATGTATTCACAAAAGTGATAATCTTTTGTTCCATTTTTCTTCCTTGTTTGAAGATATGGCTTTATTTAAAGGTGCCTAGAGTCTGCGCAGCTGGCCGAGCTGGCTGGTTTACTATTAACCAGGCAGTAAGTTAACACAGCTGCAGACAACAAAATTGGTCAACACAACCAGCTCTTGGCTGCAGGAATTTAGCAGTGCGAGATAGCTTGTCCCAGAAATGAGTGTTAAGGCTGCTTCCTTACAAAATTCCTTTGCTTGTCAGCATAGATCTGAGATGTTCCATGGATGATGTGCCTGTGGGAGGATTCTAGGATGGTTTGCTATTGCATAGAATTCTTTGGAGAAGTTAGAGCGGTCTTGTAGAGAGCTTCACTAGCTGACATTATCTTGTTGAGAAAATTGACCAGGATGTCTGCCAGGAATCCTGATTTATAGATTTGAAGAACAAGTGATGGACATCTTTGAAGCCATTGATGCACTAAAACCTGAGTGCTCTCTTTATATCTCGAAGACAAACTTCATTTGTTAGACGTGGAGGGAAAGGAGAGGTTTGGGACATCTAGCTAAGCTGGAACGTTATAGTTTGCTGTTTATGAAAGCGTCCCTTGGAAAAATCAAGACTTTAATGGATTAAGGGGACTTCAATGTAGGTAAGTCCAACATCTTGCTTACTATCATGAATCAGTGACTTTATTTCTAGCCTACTTCTTAGTGTCCCAAGCTAGACATGTTGGACTTCTTTGAGTTATCTTGTGAGGAAAATAGGTGGAGCAAGAGGAAATTTGAGGAGGGGATCTTCTTTGCATTGTCCGATTGTGATGATGTTGAGGCTTTCGGAAGCAATAGCCTCACCATAGCTTTTCTTTGAAATTATTGGAGCTGTATGAAAGTTAAAGCTACTCTTTTGGTCTTTATCCCCGAAGTGCGAGACGTAACCAATGTGAAGCGCTTTAGACCCATTTTTATTGTTGATTGCTTTTTACGCTCATAGCAAAGATCATTGCTTTATACTGCACAAGATAGTGGAGATGGTGGTTGGTTACACACCATCTGCTTTTGTAGAAGGGAGACACATCAGATGCAATGTTTTGTGAACTAGATGTGGAGAAGGCCTTATTTCAAAAAATATGTGGAGAAGGCCTACAATCATTTTATCTATAGTTTCTTGATTTTTTTGATGCATCTCGTGGGCGTCAGATACAAATGGATAAAGGGTTGCATTGAGCTTGTCTATTTTGTCGTCTTAATTAACGGAAGCCCCTTTTCTTTCTTCAAATAGGTCTACAACAAAGATATCTTCTCTCCTTTTTCTGTTTATCTAAATTATCTTGGCTGTGGAAACGTTTTAACAAAATGATTATTAAAGCTAGAGAGGTAAATTTGTTTAGGAAGTTAAGAGTGTTAATAGGAAGAATCCATAGACTATTGCCACTATTATTTATCTGTTCTTATTTGTTCCGTAAGTCGAATAAGAGTCCTTCCTGTAAAGTAAATGCTTTCTTATAAAAAAGAAGTAAATTCCTTTTGTGCTTCCAAGTAGTGTCTAACCTAAAATAATTTTAGAGAGTTGGTTCCTATCAAAGAGGTTGTCCAGGTGACAGATCTTGCCAAAATTTTGGGTATTAGGTGTTATATTTGCCCATAAAATATCTTGAGTTGTTTCGAGGTCCAAGAGTAAGGAGAGGGTGTTATGGACCTAACTACTTGTAGAATGGAAAAAGAACAGTGAGAGAAAGATATCTAACTAAAGGACATAGAACCACCTTGATCAAGAGTATAACCTTTAGTTTGACTATTTGTTTTATGCTTCTGTCTCCTAACCCACGCACTGTGGCCAAAGTTCCTTTGGGTGGATTCAAAGAGAAGCAAGATTCCATTCAGTGAGGTAGGATGCTATCAATTTTAGTGAGCCCCGAGCATTCAATCGATCTCCATATATGCAGGAGTACTAGCCAAATGTTTGTGGTGTTCTCTCACTTGCAAAAGTAACATAGGGTGAAATGTGGTTTGACTAGATACAGGCTCACAGATGGAGGCTGGATGAAGCTTGTAGAGATGGATGACTAAGGATTGGCTAATTTCTTTCTTTTTGAGGTTGCAATGCCATAGGGTATAATTGTGCAATGGTGTGGTGCAGGAAGCAAATTCTGAAGATCTGTTACTCAATATCTATGAGTTGGTAGGTGCAAAGGCGCCAAAATTGGTGATTGTTTAAAGACAAATGAGAGGGTTAGGTCTTGATACATTTCTCTCAACAGAAACTGTAGTGATTGGGAGCGTGATGAGTTGAATCCTCTGCTCGTTTCCTTGGAGCCTTGGTTGATGTCCCCAAACAGAGATTATCCAGTTTTGGAGTTACCAATTAACGGTAAATTAGTGGTCATCTGTTACTTTTCCCCCATAAACAAAATTATTATCACCGATTTTTTTTCCCCATATAAGCCCATCTGTAAACATAAAGCTTCTTCCCATGTGGCACTTTTTATTTAGGAAGCCTACTGGGTTGCATTTTAAACATAGACAAGTTAAGAAAGAGGTTGCATCATTATCAATCTGTTGCTGCTTTTTCTTCGTGATAATGAATTTCCTAGACAGCTTTTCCGTGGTATTAGTAGTGCATCTCTCTCACTTGAGTTGCTTGGGGTGGCATCCTTGTGAGCAAGAACAAGAAGGAGCTTTACTGTTCTTATTCCTTATTCTAATTTTTGGACCATATGGAGAGGAAAAAGAATAGAAGCCTTTTGAGGGTTTTGCATTTAATTTTTCTAGGCTTTTAGATCCTCGGGTGTATTTTGTTTAAATGTTATCCTCCCCTAAATGTTGAAAGTCTTGGAAACCTCATAGCGCAGCTGATTCTCTTGTAATTTTTGCGTTCTTTCTCTTGTACATGAGTTGCACCATCTTGGGGCCTTTTTCCAGAATACTATTACCTTTTTCTTGTCTCAATCAGAAGGAAAACCAATAATATTTTCTTGCTCCATATTAATAAATTCTCCATGGTCTCCTAAAGCCCGTGAAGAAGGATGTACTCAGTGTCTCAAATTGTTCTCTCCTTTGGGAGGTGAAAAATGATGGCTGTGGTTTGTTTACTTATTTGTTTATTTTGTGTTAAATCTACATTGTGCTGACTTTTTTCTTTAAAAAAAGGTGAATCCTGTGTGACACTTGTATAAAAGTGTGATGTATTTATCTTTTCATTAAAAAAAGTGATGCTCCATTGAAATTGTGCAAATGGGTTGATATTGTTTGTTAAAAAATGTGGATGCTTTTGTTTCAAAAAGCGAAGTATCTCAATTGGATTTCTCTCTTTTATTTCAAAAAAAAAATGTGGATGCTTTTGCTTGCAGAATCCCTCAGATAAGAGGCAGATTGTTTGTGATGAGAAGCTGAAGACTCTGTTTGATGGTAAAGACACAATTGGATTCCTTGAGATAGCGAAGTATCTTTCTCACCACTTTGTTAAGACTGGTTAATTGCTGATTCAAATATCAACTTTGGGTTTGGTGGGTCTGGATTGGTGCCCCTACTCATTACTTCTCAAGCACTTACAACCATTTTTTCCGCGTTTTGGACTGTCATGTTGATATTAACTTGTTTGGGAACAGAACTTTGTGGGCTGGCTTTGTCAATGAACAGGTAATTAGCAGGCTTGTTGTAAAAGTTTGCCTAGGATAAACTTGTAGGCCTTGTAACGTGGTTTCATGATTCATCTTGCTGTTGCAAGTTGGTTATGCTGAATTTCCTCTTTTTATTTTTATTTTTGTTTTTATTTTTACTCCAAAGCAAGACAGACTTACAGTTATGGTGCACGTGGTTGTGCCTTTTGCATGTAAGTTAGAAGGTAGAGTACATGAGGATTATGCATGTAACTAAGCTCTGTTAAGCACATTGTGATGCTTCTTGCTTATTTCTCCATATTGAAAAAGGGTCCAAACCATGTCTATGGCAGTGAAGATTTTAGGGATTGGTTTGCTTGGTGAATTGGGATTTGTCAAGCTTCAAAACTACTGTATCCTACGACATTTAAACAATTACCTTCCACTCCTATTGTCACCACGAGAAACCAACCTTAAGTCATTCTAGATACTGCTATTATTGTTTCATTCCTGTATCACTGACGAACCAGGCAAATATCACCGGTTCTTCCATATCAGTTGAGCATGTGAAGATGAAGTTATGATTGGCCAAACTAGTTAGTCCAAACTAGGTAGTCAACATTTGGCTGAAAAGAACCATGGTGGTTTCTCCATTGCAACAAACATCTCTCTTGACTGTCAAATTTTGGCCTCCCGCTAGCACCGGGATATTCTGTTATTTGTCTATAATTGTATTACAATTTTATTTCATTATCAAAAGAAACCGTGTTTAAGATGCGAAGCTTGTGCCATCCAGCGACAAGAGAGGTACCATGTTGATTCTGGTGCTTGAATTTCTTTTATTCCTTCAGACAGCAGAACCATTTTCCTTGTTAGCAATGAGAGTCTAGGTATTTGTTTCATTTTATTCTCTAATGACAAAGACGACACTTTTGTTCTAGTTCAACTGGCCTTGCTCTTGATTTATCTAGTCAAGAGTCAATTTTTAATTATAGTGTTCATATTGGTAGTGATATTTATAATCATAACATGGTTTTGTGTTTAATGTACTAACATTCTCATATTGACATTCTTTGGTACTAAAAATTCATCATCTACTGTACATAGTATGAATGAAGTTCTTACCATCGAAAAATCAAGAGTAAGGAAAATCAAACACCAAAAATCATCTTATGATTATGTGTGTTACGACTAATATGAATAACAGAAATATAAATTTCATACAAATTAAATGGAAACTTAATTGAATTAATTCTATCAAATTTGTTCATTCCCTTCCAAATGGTCTAACCATGCGCATGCCTTAATGGCAATCAAACAAGCAAGAAATGAAGGCATCTGGAATCAAGAGGCAAAACTTCCCTTGTATAACATTTGTTCTTTCAATTATCAATATTCAGTGGCTTCTCATTTAATGGCTTACAGCATACAATATTCGATTCAAGTAGATCAACAGTTATCTATACCGATGGATAATATATGATCTGCTTCATTTCTTACCTCTTCGGATCTTCAGTGAGATGGTGTATCCATTGCTTTACTACCCCAGGAGAACCATACCAGGGTCTTAGTTCATCATCTGAACCAACTGGTGAGTGATAAACTCCATCTAAGCTGATGTTTAGTGCCCCTTCCAAATGGGCAGATGCCTCTGGCACAACTCCATCGCCCCACACTTCTGCCTTCCCACAAACCTGGAAAACAAGATTTTGTATCTCTTCGTCAATCATGTCAGAATATAGAGACTACTTGGCAGGCTCTTAAGTTTTTAATTAAGGTACCAGACATTGTACTCTCATGAAGTTCTTGGGCTGTCTTATTGCCATATTAACATACTTTTTACTATTAAAAAAAGGAGAGTATTTGTAATTGCAAATCAAACGTAGAGGAACGTTCTGTCATATGATTTTCATTTCTGCATAAAGTCACTCATACAATATAGCATTTGTTACGAGCTTCATTTAATTTGGAGTGGTGACACTTTTGTATCTTAGTCCACAAGCAATTTCTTCTAAGTTTAGAGTTTCATGCCGCCTTCATGACAAATTTACCACCAATCTACTGCTCAAATTTGTATCTGCAACAAAAGTTACGTTCTAGGACAAACCAATATGGTAATTCATTTGAAAATCTACACTTAATTCAATTAGGAGAGAAGAAAAATCTTACTAAAAAAGAAGATAGAAATTCATCTTACGAGAAATTTTCAGGCAGAATTAGAAATTTTGAGAGGTTAATTTTAATAATTTTAGATAGATTTTCAGCCCCTTGTAACTAAGTCTAAAAACAACAAAATTTGCTAATATATATGAATACAGCCTTAGAGAATATTTTTACTTCCCAGTAATACAATAATGAAACTATATTCTTTGCCAATGAGTCTAATTGAGTTGGATAG
Source organism: Carica papaya (assembly GCF_000150535.2). The sequence goes on along the minus strand of NW_019014619.1, from coordinate 402,525 downwards.
TATTCTTGTCTCCTATAGGAATGATCGAGAAAGTAAACGATTTCCTGGGGCTGAAACATGGAACACGGCCAGTTTTTGTTTTTTTTTTTCTTTTGAGATGTTTTAGTATAAATAAAACTTTCATTCGTGAAATAGAAGTGCAAATAAATCTTATGAGTATCATAGCTATCCAAACAATTGAATTCACCTGCTTGTAACCCTGGCCAACAAATCGAGCACGCAATGTAGTTGCTACTGGTGTGGAATTGGTCTTATTATTCATAATAGCAACATCTGAAACTATTTGGTCATTGTCAGTGGCAACCACAGAATCAATATCAACATTTGAGTTGCCAAAGAAGCGAGCTCCTTGAATATATCTGCAATTTGAATGATTCAGATCCCAAATTTACCAATTCTAAAGCAACAATACTTGCAGGTGCATGTAGGTGAGAAGGGTCTATTGACAGTTAGAGTAGCACTTAAAGATTATTTTACGAGATCAACTAATTTAGCTTACTAATGTATTCACATAAGAAAGTTACCAAAGCATCTAATCATGTTCGTGGGATGTCTGTGAGAGATTAGTTTCTAATCTGAACCAGGAGCAGCTACTACACGTGGATTTCCTTGTTTTCTATGTTAGCTGTGGAGAAACTATACTTAATTTGCAAAATGTGAATTCCGTGGGTTAAAGCTAAGAAGAATGGATAACAAAAGTGATTTTCAGTTTAAGTTTACCTTCCTGCAATGCAAACATATCTCAGTTCAGGAGTATAAACAGCCTTCGCACAATTTTGTTCAACATAATCCAGGAGACCCCTTGTCTGATCAATAACACCTGGCAAACCTTTTGGAGTTGGCCTGGAAGAAGAGAAAAAGAAGAAAAAAAGAAAAAAGATAGAGGTAATTTATGGTTACCTTTATGATAAAATTCAAAAGAAGATTTTGAAATTAGAATAACAAAGGCATTAGCTAGCAGATTTCTTGAAAGTACTAAAGAATTATCTCAAAAATGGTACTAAAGATTGAGTAGAACAAAATGGAAGGGTCGAAATCCAATAATCATTAGCAAGAACATAAATCGATAAAAATGATGACCTACTGGTGGGGAGTACCAAGAGTCAGTAGCAACGAGATATCAGAAAAACTAAATTCTTCCATATACATGCGGGCAAGCCACCCTCCTGCTGAGTGTCCAATCAAGGAGAGAGTCCCACCTATAATGAAATGTGTAACAGTCCTTCAGGCAACAATGCAAGCTTTATAAACAATAATATAGTATGCATATAATGCTGCCAATGCCTCATGCAGGAAAAGTATCACATGGTGACTAAATCCTACAGAGTTTTACTTTTCATTGGATGAAAAAATTCTCATATAGGGCAAATATGGAATGCAAGAGCCTGAATGTTTTAACTTTTGACTTTTGATAAAATAATGCCTGTACATGAAACAGCGTAAGGATCTGAGTTTGCAAAACAATGCACCAAATTTTTCACAAAGGAACTGAATTGTGTCTTCACAAACTTACATAAGGAATGGGGAAAGATGTTACTGAATAATTCTTCCGAATTATATCTAGAATATTCCTCCCAAAAAAAGAGAGTACATGTGGGATAAATAATTTGTTCTGTGAAACAGATAAAATTAACTTATCTTTGGGTGTATAATAGGTAGCAGTTCAACTGTTATTAGCTCCCCTCTTTAGAATGAGGGTAAGGGTTCAGGTGTTGCCATATGCAAGTTGTTTTTTTTCCTGCTCTATCAAATACATGGTGGTATACGTATGTATATATACATTCATATCTTAGGGAGAAGGAATATAATTTTACCCAGCAATAGAGTATTAATATGTAAGAGTCCTCCAGGTTTCTATGTGTCAATCTCCTTATTACTTTAGTGGTTCTAAGGGTTCAAGATGTTGGTTTCTATCATTTTTTCCCTATAGAAATTAGACAAATTCAGCATCGTGATTAATTTCCCTCAATACTTGTTCAAATTCACAATATTCAAGATTATCACATGAAACAGCAATTTCTATAATCCACCTCCTCACTGAAGGTATGTCAGGTATGTTCTGTTTGCTTCTAATATATTGCTACCTTTATAGCCCTATTCTAGAGCTACTCCAACTCTAGAACTAACAGCTGAAATTTTATTCAGCAGAAAAGTTTCAGGCTTTCTGCAGAAGGCTCGGTGTGCCAACCATTTTCATGCCTAACAATCCTTATAAATATTCCTAAAAATCAGACATAATTCCTCAGCATTTAGCATTACCAACGGAATTTTGCTTAACATGTTTAAGCTCTTTTAGTTTCATGTCCAAAGTTTCAAACAAACTATTGATGCTTAATATAAAAGAACTGTCTAATAAAAAAAGTACTATCTAGTTTCATTTTCTAAGATAGTTTTGTCACCATGTCATTACACCCTTGTCGTAAAACAACCTCAAACTGAGAAAAATCTCGGATATCCATTTAATTTTCAACACCCCGTTCTGCAACTAATCACCTCGTTCATATATCAGGTTATACCTGATCTTTTTCAAAGAAAACAATTATTTATAAGAGAAATCACTGAACATCTAAGCTAAGGTGATGGTAATTTCAAGCCATTACTGAACCATCTAAGCTAAGGTATGGCTCACAAAAAGATTAAACTAAGATATCATTGAATCAATAGCAACAGAAGTTGATGGCCAACAGAGGCATACTTCTTCACAAAGGCCAATGAACAAAAGTGGGCCTCTCTTCCATCTACTTCACACTCCACACTCATTATATATACCATTTGCCCCGATAACCACTGCAAATAATTCCCTTTCCCATAAAAGAGCCTGAAGAGAAAAAATCAAGTAGTATATTTATTCTATCGAAGCTACAAATTTGTAGAAATAATAAAAAATCTGAACCAAAACAGTTTGGTGTACTCCAGTGCCCCAAGGTTTAACTACAACAATCACTATAAGAAAGTTTCTTTCTTTTCAGATTAGAAGTTTGTAACTATATATATATCTTGCATATACGACTGAGATGAAAAGAAAGTATGAAAAATGAAAAAGGAAACAAGCTGACTCTTGACAGTTATTTATTTGAACCATTTCTCCATATGCCATCATGAAATGCCATGGCCATGACTGCACAATTTAGGTCTTAAAAGAAATTAAGAATTTATTTTTCTTCTTTCCCCAATCCCAAGCTTTGCCAGAAGAAAAACAAGACCCTTATCCAACAACACAATTCACCCATCAGTTGCTCGGCAATTCTTATATGAAACAGCATGCCAACTCCTTACCTGGGGTCAATTCCTTGGCTTCACTGACCGCCTCATGGACCCTTTTCAAGTACCTGCTCAAGCACATTGGTTCATCATTTTTCAAGCTACAACACCAACCCCATAATATAAACAAACACTAGGTAAACATACTTTTGAGAATGTGAATACCACAATAGCATATATCTGTATGTATATTTGTAGAATAATGAAGAATGATAATCCTACCAATCAAGAACAGGGCGAGGGCGGAGAGTTCCCCGCCAGTAATTGGGGTCAACCAAACCGGCGGCATTCCTCAGCCAATCAAATCTTGACACCTTGGCAACAACTGTGGGAACTCCATAGTCCCCCAGTATCAGCTCTAACTTCTGATAGTCACCTGTATTGTTCCCTAACCCCTGCAACCCAGAAAAGAATGAGTCATTATATGCATATATACGTGAATGAATATGTGATAATGTGATAGAGAGAGAGAGAGAGAGAGAAAGGGTAACTGGGAGAATGACAGCAGGGCGGCAGGTGGAGGAAGAAGATAAGGAAGAAGAAGAGCATTTGGGTTTGAAACTGAGTGGTGGAGAAGCCAAAGCCATAAGTAACACACTGGCCACTGTCTTTAGTTACTGGGTGTCAATTGGGTTGTCTGATAGATGGGTTCTGGTGGTGCACAGAACTAATGGCGAAGAGGAGAGGAAAATCCTGTCCATACTTGTGACAGACCCCACATAATCAAACTCTCTAAGAAAAATCAAGATTTACTGATATGGGTGAAGAAGTTTTTGTAATGGCCATCTTGTTGAAGAAACAAACAAGGAAATTACAAACATGTCCATGGTTTGGATCCACTTTAACCATTATTAATACATTTGATTTAAAGAAGATGCTTAATACATCATTTAGAAAGAATTATGTCTTAGTTGATTAGTTTATTAATGAAATTATTGTAATTAAATTAAATTTTACTGTAACAAGATATAATATTTTTAGACGAAAGAAATTACATGACAGTGCTTAATTATGATAATTATAATAAATTAAAAAAATAATTTTACATTTCTTTTGGAAAAAATTATTATATTTCAAACAAAGTGAGAATATACAAACATTGACTCAGAAAAAAATTGAATCGATTAGAGAGATCTGTTTGGTTTATTTTCAATAAATATATAAAATTAAAAAATATATTCTATTAATTTATTTTCGATTGTTTAGTTATTAACCAAATCAACTCAATTTATAAATATTAAAGAACAAACAGAAAACAAGAGAGGAGAAGAAGGGAGAGGAAGCAGTGATGTGAAAAAAAATGGCTTCCCTGTACCACACTTGTTCGTTAGCTGGCGCTGCGAAACACGCTCTTCCTTTAATTTCATCACTCTCTCTCTGCTATAACCACACAATCTCTTGCTACAACCAGTACCGGCGTCAGCGCCAATGCAGTCACGGAGTATCTGCTTCTGCTTCTTTAGACGTTGGAGAGCTCAGAAGCTCAGACTTAGTTGCCATGGAATATGCTGAACTTAACCTCACTGATAAGATTTCTGGGGTATTTTATTATGTTTCACCCAAACATAAATTTCCTTTCTTTTAGTTTATTTTTTCTTCTTTTTGGTATGTAGGTGTGAGGATAAGTCACAGTTAAAATGGTTTATTAATATGTTGAGAAGGGCTTGTATGATTTTTATCTTTTACATTTCTCTTTAGATATTGAATTTTGTGATTTCATATTTCTTCTTGTTCTGTTTATGAATTGTTTGTTTTATAGGAATTTGGGTCATGTAAGACTTGTAATGATTGTTATCTTTTACATTTCTCTCTAGATACTCAATTTTGTGATTTCATGCTTCTTCCTGTTTTGTTTATGGATTGTTTGTTTTATTATAGGAATTGGGTCATGTAAGAATCAGGCAACATGTCAACCCTCTTAGCTCATCTTTCAGAGTAAGTAGCTTTTGAAGGGTTTCTATCCAAAGTAAAAAAATTTAATTTGTTACAGGCTTTTCTCCCCTTTCTGTAATAGTGAATATAATGATAACAGACATTCTCTTATCTCACTAAGAGATCCAAATTCATTGTTGTTGTTTTTATGTTTTCCTCCTCTTGGCAGGTGTCTGCCCCAGTACCAGACTGGGCTGAAGTATTTAAGGACCCAACACTGCCTTTGATGGTGGATATTGGAAGTGGTAATAATTTTCCTTATTTTAAATATATTTCACTGGATATCCTCCCTTTAGAAATGTTGCTAATATGCTAGCAATACTCTTCTCTCTCTATCTCACCCTTACCTCTGAACTATCTTTCACTTTTGTGAATCACTAATGCTATTTCACTTCCCCTAATTAGTTATAAAAACGGTATTCTGTCTCTGTCCTGGGCAATCCGTTTGGGATGCATCCTAAACTTCAGTGTTTTTGCATAAACTTAAGTTTCTATGCACTTTGTGCTGCTGACGTTCATGATTGCAGCAAAAAATGGCTTCTAACTCGTGTGGAATGGAACATAAATGTTAGTCTGTTACTTTATTTCATAAAATTTGTTCTGAATTTTGCTCTTGGGTTGATTTTTTTTGTACTGATTGTGCTTCGCCCCTTTGATTTTATTTCTTCTTTTACGAGATTGCTTCTTGGACTTACATAAAATATTGTCATTTTTCTATTATGAACATTATTTGTAACTCCAGGAAGGAAAAATGTGACTGTCTGTTTCAAGTATAATTTTTTCAAAAATTGCCAGGTAGTGGCAGATTTCTGATATGGCTGGCGAAAAGCAATATAGAATCAGAAAATTATTTGGGATTGGAAATACGGCAGAAAGTATGGGTTGAACTCCTTGGATTACTTCTAAATTTACTTGGTGGATCAGATTAAGTTAATGTATACTTGGTCCACATTTTACTTCAAGTCAGAGGACAAGGTTCATTTTATTAATGGAGTTTAACTTCAATGTTTTGCTGCAGCTGGTCAAGCGTGCTAACTTTTGGGTAAAGGAACTGGATCTTAGGAATATGTAAGGCTTTCAACACATATAGAGTAATAGAAATAAGGAAAATCCATTTTGCTGGTTTATTGACAAAGAGTATCAACCTTTTTTCAGATACTTCATGTTTGCAAATGCTACAGTTTCTTTCGAACAACTGGTATCCACTTATCCGGGACCCTTGATACGAGTTTCCATCTTGGTAAGTGGAATCGTAATGATGCTATATTCACTAAGTCAATAATAAGCTGAATGTCCATAAACCTATGTTGAAGTAATTTCTGGGCATTTTTAGTGTCCGGACCCTCACTTCAAGAAAAGGCATCATAAGAGAAGGGTTGTGCAGAAGCCTTTAGTAGACTCCATTGTAAATAATTTAGCTCCTGGTGGAAAGGTATACTCTTACTATTTGATGATTTTAAATTAATTTTTTCTTCTTTGGGCTACATCTTCAGCATAACACTATTTTCATTTGGAGTTAATCTTGGGAATCCCACGTCAAATCCAAGGAAAATCTGTATACACTTAGAAAAATGAAACTCACATGAAAATG
>NW_019014619.1:341791-378731 GCF_000150535.2 Carica papaya | reverse complement strand
CCGACTTGTCAACACAGTATGGAATGAATACATCTCAAAAAGTTGATATTCAGAAGATTATTTAAATCTTTAGATTTAATGAACTTTTTGGTTAAAGTCTGCCTTTCCTACTTGTCTTTTATACAGTCCTACACGTGCGCCATGTATACGTGTATATATATATATACTCACACAGTAGTTAGATAGCACATAGCGACAAAAAAAGATCTATATAAAAAAGGTGGTGATTTGAACATCTCAGACAAACTCACGAGTCCGCTGCCGAGAGTAAAAAATAAATAAATTTAATAATTATTAAATTTTAAATTTTAATTTTTGTTATAATTTAATCTTAATATTTTTTATTTATCTAAAACGCACTAATATCCTTTTAATTTTTAATTAAAAAATAATTAGATTATTTCTAAATAATTTTAAAAATAATTTTAATTAATTAATTTAATTATTTATTAATTAGGTAAAAAAAAAAATTTGAGACCATCCAAACACTACTTAATAATTTGAATTTTTCTGTCAGAAAATTAAAAAAAAAATAGAGATTAAATTTAATAATTTGTTGAAAAAAATAATTGAGTAATACATTTAATGAAAAGGACTGTGGTCCAATTAATCTTCCCCTAGAAAAGAGAATACTCACTGACATCATACCCATATTCCATATACATATATATATATATATATATATTTCATATGATACTCTAGGGGAAAATTGAAGAAATTAAGCATATATACTGAACATATATATAATTAACATTAGCTACAGCCAAGCAATGGGTCAATGCTTGGATCTCCATTTTGGGTACCAAAGAAAAAGCAGCTTAATTTTACTATCGAAGCTATTTATAAAACGCAGAAGAAGAATTGATTATTGTGTGTATATATATATATATGTGTATAGATAAGTAGTTTACCAGTAAGCCATTTATAAAGCGGAGAAAAATAGTCTGCAAAAGTGCATAAGCAGCAAGATGAAGCTCCCCAACATGGCCGAGAAACGACTGAGCCACCACAATGATTCCAAACGCCGTAACTCTGAAAATAATTGACGGCAAAGCAATTCTCCATAATGTCTTCCATTCCTCCCAAACCCTCTTCTTCAAATCACCATTCCCATCTCTGCTTCTTCCTTCCTCAACCAGTCTCTCCTCTAACCCTGACCCATCCATCTCTGAACAACAACAGACGAAATTACCAAGCTTTCCTCAATGGGTATTCACAAAAACACACAAATAATATATACAAATGTAAATACTTAGGTTGATGTTTCTCAGATTAAGATAAAGATCATATGGGCGGTGAGAGAGGAAGAATGAGTGAATATTATAAATGATTTAGAGGGAAAAAAAAATCAGAATCCCAACTCGAGATAAGCGGAAACGTGGTGGATTTTCTTTCACGAGAAACACAAGATTAACCCAACAATAATACCAAATTAAGAAGCTTTCCTCAATGGGTATTCACACACACACATTTACATATATACTTACATATTATTGGTTTCCCAGATTGAGACGAAGATCATATGGGTGGTGAGTGAGTGAATACTATTAATGATTCTTTGAGTGGAGAGGGAAAATTTGGAATCTCCGTTTGAGATAAGCAGAATCGTTGTAGATTTTCTTTCACGAGAAAAACAATTAAAGAATTTTTTAAAGAAAAATAAACGTGTGGTAGTCGGTTTTTCAGAAGACAGGAAGACCAACCTGTGAAGGAGTAAAGAAAGCACGTGGCCTTTTCTTAGCATGAGTAGACACGTGCATGGTTTTGACGCCCTATCAATGCATGAAACGAAATAAACTTTTCCACAAATTACGTACTTGTCTCTATTTTCCATGTGCTTTTCACTTTAATTCAAACAAAATTTTGCTCTTGTTAGCAAAATTCCAAATTACAAATTTCAATAAATTATATAATATATAGGGATTTTTTTTAAAAAAATTTTATAGAGATTTGATTTCATACTTAATGGGTTTGGTCTCGAATTCAAGCGAAAATGATATATGATCTTGAACTATGTATTTTATTTTTTCATGGTCTTGTTAGAAATTATGAAATATTCTCCAATGTTAGTTTATATAATTAATTAATTTTGTTTAGACACTAAATTAAACTAATATAAAAATACCCATAAGTTAAAACTAAGCTAATCTCCTACAATAATTTAATTTTTGAAATTTTAAGGAACAATTCTTGATGGGTGGTGGCGATCAAATGTGGACTTATCCAATAGCTATATCATAAAGGCTATGTCCCAATTAGTCCTTTCTTTTTATCCTTATCCATAACTCATCTTGACCACTTCCACATTATTTCATTTTCTCTTTTTTTTTTTTTTTGTGGGAAAACTATCCTTATCTAAGTGTCTCCCAAATATTTAAAATGAGGGAGATATTTTAGTGTGTTGTATGGCTCATGTATGATTATATATTCATTCTAACACGAGATCATAAAGTCAAGAAAATAATACCCTAAATTTACCTTTTTCAAGAAAGAATAAATATTTTATCGTATTATTAATACACATCTATAAAGTGATAGGCGAATATTTAGTTGAATAGTTGTGCCTATTATAGTGTATTATACCTTCTGCAAAACATAAAACTTATTGCTCCATCAATTTAGGGTCCAAAGGTAAGAAAGCTTAGTGAAAAAATTTCATATCATTATATTAATAAAGTGTTTAGTATGAAATACTTCCCATTAAGAAGATGCATTATGTACATTTCAAGAATTCGTTAAGAATAAGAAGGCATTAATTTTATATTTATTAAGACATGCTCATTTTATTTAGATGTAATCGAGTTTATCATTTGATACAGAACCTAAGATCAACGATGTAATCCAAAACTTACACACTACTCATTAAGGCACCAAAAACTTAAACCCTATAAAAACTCTCCCAACTTAATTCGTTATCAATAAAGTGATAGGAACTAAAATCATTAGAAAATTAAAAGAATAAGAATAAGAAAAATGTTATAAGAAATACCTTAATAAGTTGATCCAACTCCTTACTCAACAAGAATGTTGAAAGCACCTCACTAGTTAAAATAAATTTTATAATTTTATTGATTGAAACTTAAATGATTACAAATAAAAATTGAATGCTATTTGCAATATAAGAAAATAAATTTTCTAAATTAATTGTAAAAATTACAAAAAAAAAAATTAAATCTTGCTTTAAATGAAAAATTAATAAAAATTAAGAAAACTTTAGTTAATTAGGCTAGATAAGATCTTCTATTTTGAAAAAATTTTAAATGGGTGAGATCTTAATTGATTATAGAAAAACTAAGGAGAGAATAAATAGAAATTTAGGACTGGCAATTAAATGAGTATTATGGCCACCTAAATCTTTTCTTTTTCGCCGAAATTTGGTTCTGTATAGAGGCTTCTTTTTTCTTAAGATACTTTATGGTTTTAAGAGATTTTTCCTCCTTTGACATATCATCCCTCTTAAGGAAAAGATTTCTCGCAGTATTTAGAAAGAAAATCCCACGGAATTTTTTTTTTGTTTTTATGATTTAGAAGATCTCTCCTTCTATGGACAAATTCCCTGGCATTTTCTTGGTTGATTTTCTCTTCCACTTGGATTGAATTATAGGGACTACTATACCTTTGGGTTAATGGGCTTGTTTTCTTCTTCTTTTAGGCTTATTCACTTGATTCAAACTCATCATTCTTATTGATCCATTCTTAAATAAAAGGTTTAAGGGTTTGTTATTATCTTTTTGCTCTTTCTCTTGTGATGGGTTCACTTAGCATGGTAATACTTTTTTCAATTCTTCCTTGGTCATCGTTCTCTCCATTGGGTTAGACTTTGTCATGGGTTGATTTCTCTTAGTCGTCCATCTGTTCATAAACCATGTTCACATCATTATTTCTTTATACAATAGAGTTATTAAAAAAATATGAGTAGTTGTGCACGCGGGAAAATGTAACCTCTTTTTCTTGCAAAGATTCCTGAAAGTCCTGTCCCAAATAGGCAACCAGTTCAAGAACCATTTTGTTTTTTAAATGAGATCAACTAAAACGAGAAAGTAAGTTCCAATTTCTTAAACGAAAACACCTAGAACATAAAAATAATTGCACATCTTACTACTTTTCTAAATGAGATTATTTTAAGATATGAGTCAAATTTTTTCAAACAAAAAGGCTTAAGGTTTAAGAGGTGACCTATGGACTTAGAGAGCCAAAAGAAGAAGAAAATTCCACTTTTGGGCCAACTCGAAAAGTCCTCAAGGCCTCACGAACCGAAAGACATTCGGCCAAGGAAACCATCCACGCATGTAACCCACGCACATGTGCGCAACAATGCTCACTGCGCACGCAGAACCAAGTCGAGCAGCAGATCCGCGCACACAGCCCATTAAGCCAGGCGCACACCTACGTCTCGCACGCAGGGCCAGCTGGAAGATCGACCCGTCTGCGCAGCCCGCACATGCAGTCCATGCGTAGCCAGCACGTTGCCCACGTGGCAGCCCCTTTGTGTGAGTTCTTGGACTCTTTTTCTTACTTTCTTCCTCTTCCACAAGGACTATTTTTAATTGCATAACTTCCATGTGATTTTATCCAAATTTCACAAGGGATAATTTTAGAAATTATTTTATTAATTTATTTATTATTATTTTAATATAAATCTATCTCTTATTATTAATTTATTTACTTATTTAGATTAGTATTGAAATATATTATTATTTTATTATTTATTCTATGATAGAATTTTATCTTTCAAGTCTTTGTATTTGTTTAGAACTATTACAAAAAAAGTTTAATAAAAGTTTTTACTCATAGTGTAACACCCAACTATTTTTATTATTTTTATTTTATTTTATTTTTATTAATTCTATATAAATATAAATATGTATTAATTGAATTGAATTTAATTTAATTTATTTTAATAAAAATAATAATAATAATAATGGGTTAAAATTGTTTACGGATTTAATTGAAAATAATTTTGGGGAAAATGGGTGAAAATTTGGGTTCTTGTAGTATTTTTGAAAGAAAAATCAGAAACCAGGGGTCAAAACACAATTTAGAAAAGTTGTGCCCCGTCAGCTGCCCGGTCAGCAGCCCCGACCAACCAGAACGAGCCAAGTGGCAGAGACGCTGATGCGGGAGGTCACGCGGGAGGGAACCACGTGGGCGATCCGCGTGCGCACGATCGAACGACTGATATCCGTTCCCGCGCGCGATCGAACGACTGAGATCCGTTCCCGCGCGCGATCGAACGACTGAGATCCGTTCCCACGCGCACGAACAGTCCAGATTAAAAGCGATGGACGGCTCAGATTAAAAGCGGATTGATATAAATAACCTCATCCGCACCCAAACATTAACCCTAGCCGCTAGAGCCCCTCACTGGAGAAGACAGTCCCGCCGTCGGAGAGCCGACTGCTGCCACTCGTCGCCGTACCGGAGCAATTTATGGCTGCCAAATGAGGTAAAAATTCTACTCTTTTCTTAGAATTTTATTTCAAACCCACCTATGGCCAAATCGGAGCGAAAGCACCAATCAATTGGCCGAAAAACGCCGCCGAAGCTCAGCGCCGCCGCCGCAGGGTGTTAGGGTTTTTACCTCCGATGAAGCCTTTCCTGATTTTTGTTCGATGTGATTTTTTCACAGTTGTGATCACCGTTTCCTTCTCTACAGGTTGACCGGAGAAAAACACCCAACCGCAACGTGAGCCGGAGGAGCCGTCGCACCGAAGAGCCCCATTATCGGTGAGTTTCAGTTTTTTACATTTTTCCGGCCCACTGAAGGCCCTAAGTGTGTTTTCTTACATGAACCGATGCAAGTTTGGCTGAATTTAGCCGAAAACAGCCAACCTGAGGTGGATCGTCGCCGCCCATCGCCAGAGCACGGTGGAGCTGCCGTGCTGGAATTCCAAAATTGGCCGAGTAGGCCCTGAGTCTGATTTTTGGGTTATTTGGGATATGTGTAGGTACCGTAAGCGCGTTTCAGTTCCCGAGAAAAAATTCAGGGAATAAAGAGACCGCCCGTAGGCATAGTAACAATTTAGTTTTCGGCGTCAAATCAAGTAAGGACCTATCACCCCATTTCCTATCATGGAATTAAAGTTCGAATAAAAGGTAATACTGTATTTTGTGCAAATTAATAAATATGTATAATTAATTAAGGTTACTAATGGAGTCCGAAATCGAATATTATTCTCTGTCGATTCCTGCTTAATTTATTTTATAATTTAAATGCATTATGGTATATGCTCTATCTATTCTATAGTTTTAAATGCATGTGTTACTGTCTTACTTGACCACTGTGTTTGTTTTTGGAATTTAAAATATGTTTGTATTACCGGGTGCATGTTTATTGTTTATGTGATTATGTTCAAGTTGGTAACAGAGACTAAGGGAAAACAAATAAGGTGACAGCCTCACTAGATATCCTGGGAGATGGTGAACGGACCGGGTCTATAGGGAACTCTACCGTGAACGTCGTCTCATACCAGACGGGGTATGGAGACTTGGTATTTTTAGTGCTCATACCGGACGGGATATGAAGACGGCTCGCTTCACCCTCATACCGGACGGAGTATTGAGGTTTAATGTCTTGGTGTTCATACCGGACGGGGTATGGGGACGACCCTGGAATTAAGACTGTTAAGAAGAAGGGTTCACGTGTAGTGGGGATACTCCTATGGATCTCCATGGATATTAGTGGGCTGATGAAAACGAGAAACGATGATAATCAGTTATTGTTAATGAATACGAATTTATGATATGTTTTATGTTACTGATTATGCATGAAATTGTGATCTGTATGATATTATTATCTTTATAGGTTATTTTCACAAGTTCTCCAAAGGTAAGAAAAAGGGTAAGTGGTTTTATTTTAAATAAATGTATTGGTTTAAAATTTGTGCTCCATTGGTTGTTTTTAGTTTTCTACCAACCTTTGCTTCTGTGACGGTGATATAGTGTGATGTTCTTACAGGGTTAGTATAGCTCATCCGTATTTAATCATTTCAGATCAAGAGGATTTGGTTCCCGAGCATGATCTACAAGAAGACGGCGAATAAATGCTAGATGCTTTATAATTTCTTTTATTTTTCTCATTTCTCGTATTTCTTTTAGAGAACTTATTACGTGATATTGTTTAGTACTTTTAAGTTATTGTGTAAATGATGTTAATCTTAATCTTTTATTTCGCTTCCGCACTCAAATTATTATATATATTTCATTTTGAATTTCCGGAGCCGTTACACATAAGTTGTAGACAAACATTGAGAAGAATAAAATTTGAAGCTTTTACGTTCTTCAAGAATTAGCTTTGTTAAATTCTTTAACATCTTCAAGTTCTTCAAAAGGTATGGAACTTTTTAGAAATTTTGTTGAGCTGAGTAGTTGTGATCGAGTTATTGTGTAAGTCTGTAGCGTTTTTCTTTCCTCGTTTTTATTTCTCTTTTATTTGTTTATGCATACCACTTAAGTGGTTGTATTCTCAATTAGTGGAGGATAATTAGACGATTAAGTCTCTATATGGCATTTTGTAAAAGATTATTGGAGTTAATTCGATCATTTTCATATTTTTTTACGTCAATATATTAGTTAAGACTAGTAATAAAGAGTTAGAAAATACTTCAAAAAGCCAAGATTGACATGTCACATCTTGCAAGAGCCGCAAACTTAAAAATTAAACTTATAATATTTTATTTGAAATTAAATGAAAAGACTAAAACAATAATATTTTCAAGAATTGTGCATACAATATTCCAATGAAAATTTTAAACCCTAAAAGGGATTAACTAAGAGCCAATGCATATATATATACATATATATTAAGCATTTTGCTCGTTATTATGTTGTTGTTGGTGATCTGGTGCTTCCACGAACCATTTTTGCAAGCGTGTTCGAGTCACAAATACCTGAAATATTAAAAATACAATAAATAAATAAATAAACAGTTCCCTAATTAGTATAATGTTTGCTAATTAGAATGAGTTAAATTAATCAAGAACCAACCTCTTCCTCCCAATTGGTTTTGTAAGTGATTATAGAAAGCACAATGGTTTGGACAAATATTCCAACCAACATCCCAATCCAAACACCCTGCAGATTGAACATATTAAACACAGTACGTAATAAATATGTATAGTTTCCACTGTGTATTCACATTTTCATAACTTATTTAAATGATTATAAGAGTGGGAATTGGGAATTGATTACATAATGTGTGTGTATATATATGATTGAAACTCACCCTGACTTGCAATCCAAGCACATGTCCAAGCACTATACCAATAGGAATGCCAACCAAGTAGTAGCAAGCTATGTTAACATATGCTACAATACTTTGCCATCCAGCGCCAACAGCAACTCCTATTTTATTAATTAAATTTAGTTAATTATAATTTCTCTCATTAATTAATGGGCATGTATGATTATTTGATGAAGAAAATGAGAATTGAAGTAATAAACTTACCGGAGAGGACTGGTTGGACACTGTTGAGGAGAATGGAGATAGCCAATAATGGTGATAGGTTACCAACTTCCATGGCCACCGCACGATTAGTGGTGTATATATATGCGAGATTTCCTCCCATGAATAGGAAAAGCAAGAAAAACACAAACCCAATTGCTAATGACATTGAAAGAATCATTTTGATTGAAAATTTTGCTGTTTTTGAGCTCCCTCTTCCAAGTTCATTTGCCACTCTAACACTGCAATTTTAAAATGTAATTGAATTGAGTATTGACCTCTATATATATATATATATATACATACATGTTAAATATTAAATCATTTGAAACAAGTAGTGTGTGTGTGTGTGTGTGTGTAGCTTCAAGTGGGTACCTCGCAGCAGCTAAGAAACCAAGTGATATCATCATTTCCATTCCATTGATGTTGGTGCTGGAAACAAGGAGAATATTTATAAATATAATATAGCTCAACATACACATGTACCCATCAACTATAAAGATAAAAGATGATATACTGAAATCAATTCTTGATACAACAAGAAGATTCAAGAACCTTAATTCCAATTACTAGTTAATTTTAGATTAATTAAGGAGAGTTTTTTTAGATTTAAATTTTAATACAAATTATATGTGTGGGTCGCATTGCATGTTAATCCTAGTTCTACGTTAAAAGATACATATATATATATATATGTACAACAGGAGGAGGAGAGAAATAAATGTATTACCAGATACCAAGAGCATCAATGGCAACCTTAGCATTTTTCAACATTCCTGTTAACAGAACCAAGGCTGCGTTGTACCAGACCTCAAGACTGTGAAAAAAAAAAAAATCTACTTAAAAATCCAAGCATGCATGTAACGTAACTATAAATAATATAGCATAATATGATAAATAATGATAATTTACCAGAGCATTACACCAGAAGACAATGAAAGCTTTAACAAAGGCCAAAGATCCTTAAATGCCAAAGTTGAGAAACCTTTCCATGTATCTTGACAAGGTCCACAAAGAACAAACAAGAGTTGACCAATATTAGGTATCCAATAAGCCAAATTGGTTGATATAAGTACACCTGTAAGTCCCATCTTGAGCTTGACAGTGAAAAGCCATGAAAGAAGAAGATGGATTATGAGTGTGAATGCAGCCAAGTAAAAGATAATAAGGTTCTTGGCTTGTGCTTGAAGATACATTTGGCATGTGAAGGATAAAATGAAGGAGAAGAAAGCAGGGATGAACCAGTAAGAAATTCCTTGAGCCATTTGTATGATGTCTTCTTCTTGACCCAAAACCCTAAAAATTGGTGCACTGAAGGCAAATATAGGAAGAAGACAGATTGCAGATATGGTGAGGACTACCCATGATCTTTGAAGGTATATTCCTAGCATGTGATATTGCTTTGCACCGTATGCTTGCCCACATAATGTTTCCAATGCACTAGCCATTCCCAGCTGCATCCATATATATATATATATATATATATATATATATATGTATCATCAATTATCCAATTAATTCAATTGCAGTACAAAAAGAGAGTAATTATATATTCTTCCTCTTATTAGTCTAGTGTATCGTAATTCCATATCATAATATTCATGAACTTAGTGTAATATATAATACATCTATATGGTCTCCGATTTAAACACAATTAATCTAACAATTTTCTAGAGTCAAATCATTAGTGTCTTCGTCAAAACTTGAACAATTATATATTTTCTCAATGTGTATTAAACTAAAATTGAAGTATTACAATCTCCAATACTCAAATTTTTTATGTCTTCATCAAGAACACACATCACAAAATCACGTATCAACATTCAGATGTCCAAATCATCAAATTGACAGATATTTTGATACTATTTCTAACCACTTGTGTCCGATCACCACTAGCATAATAATATTTTAAATTCAAATAATTAAGTATCAAAAGTTTAAACTCAATTTACTAGTATTATATAACTTGAACTCTTATATGAAACTCAACAATCATATATTATTGAAATATTACACCGTCTTCTAACATGTACTAATCTTTCTGACATCCAAAAATTATATAATACATCAATAATTTTTTGACACGCACATTTTTTAGCTAAAGATAAAAAAAATGATAAAATTTCAAACGGTTCTTTGAAAAAATAAGTATTAAGACAATGTACCCTACAAATATATAATTAATTAATTTTTTATCTTTGTTAAAATCATGAAAACAATTTAATTAAGTAATTAAAAGGTCTAACCCTTAGTTCGAAGGGAAAGAACTGAGTCATATATCTATGCACTCACCCAAAATCTAACACACATGTATGTATATATGTATGTAATGAAATATAGATGAGGAAGAGAAGAATTTAAGAGGGAAATTGATGGGTTACCAAAATCCCTACTACAAATCTCATAAGGGCTGTCAAGATGAGATTGTAAGCAGCAAATTGAATAGGACCGATGTGACCGACAAAGATTTGAGTGATGGTGGTGACGCCGAACATTGACAGCCGGGTGAAAATAGCAGGCCCCGCTACCACCCATATCTTCTTGTTCTCTTCCCACAACTTCTCTTTTACTCCTTTTACCTCTTCGTCTCCCTCTTTTTCCCTCAGCAGTTTCTTCTTCATGCCTCCTTCCTCCATTAATCCTTTAATTTGAATCTTTACTACCTCAAACTAATAATAATTACTCTCCAACTAATTCTTATACATGTAAGTATACAAACGGTGTATACATGTCGCTCATTCATTGGGTGTTACTAATGGGAAATTATCTTCTTACCATAATAATTTCAACAGTTTAATTTTTACCATTAAAATAAAATCTTGTAGTGGGTAACAGAAGATAATTTCCACAGTTGAAGTTTTTACCACTAAAATAAATGAAAAAACTTTGACCATAAACCAGATTATGGATAGATAATTATGATTAATTAAGGACGCACGTGTAGTTAAGAGGATAGAATTCAAAAATTAATAATAAAAAATGTGACAGCTTCTTTTTCTTTTGTTTGGAGACCAAGAAATTGGAGAGAAAATAATTAATAAAATGAGTCTGCAAATGCATATGGGTATATCGCATATTCACTGTATATTTGAGTATTTATATACTTGTATACAAAATATATACACTGTATATCTGCTATATACATATTGTATATTTACTGTACTGTACAATGCATGTACCTAATGTGTGTATATTTACTAGATATGTGTGTTTGTTTACATATATATATATATATACACACACATTATGTGTACATGCAACGTATGTATACTGGGTCAACCTATTTATGTTGATCACTTTGGGATCAGTTGACCCCATAAAAATTTGAAAAATAATGATATATATATATATATATGTAAAAATTTATAATACACGTTATTTTCTTTATATTGTTATTGTTACTTAACCCATCAATAAAATGAAAATGCAGAAACTTACATATATGTATATGGCATGTTAACGCTTGGAGGGTAAGAATTTGGAGAGAATCATTTAAAGTTCAAAAGAAGAAGGTAGTTTATTTAGTAGGAAGAAGAATGTAATTAATTCACATATTTTATCTATATAGAGATATATACACACACATGCATCTGAACATATATAAAATGTATGTACACCCACTTTCTTTTCTTGGATGGTGTATTCCTCCCTCCACAATAAATTATGAGTTTGAAAATAGTATTTTCATGGTGTATACATTTCAACTAAAAACATATAGAATATGTATACATATATGCATATATAAATTATGCAAGTGTGTCTTTCCTTAGCCTTCCCATGTTTCCCTCCATCAAAACATAACCCAAGTTCCTGTCTTATAATTAATTAATTGCATTTTTTATAATAAGTGAACAAGTTACCATACCTTGATTCAGGAAAGTCAGCCTAATTTCACCCTTACCACAATGGGTTCAGAACAATATTTTGATTATACAACAAAAATGGAATCATTTCGTGACAAAAATTAAACCCTAAATCGTCTCAAACAACATCAAACATTTTGTGTGTTTCGGTTTCGATCTTCGGGGCCTTCAACAAACCATCTACGCAAACGGGTTCGTGACATAAATACCTGTTCCTCCCAGTCAGTTTTTGAAGTGATTATAACAAGCACAATACTTTGAACAAATACTCCAAGCAACATCCCAGTCCAGACACCCTGCAACAGATCATGGTCTCAAATCTTTCCCGGAAGATTTGAAGTATTTAGAGAAGAGAAACCATAATGAGAGAAAGGCATGGGATAAAACTCACTTTGACTTGTAATCCGACCACATATCCAAGCACTACGCCGATAGGAATGCCAATCAAGTAGTAGCAAGCTATGTTAACGTATGCCACAACACTCTGCCATCCAGCTCCGATAGCAACTCCTGTTTGTTTATGATTGTGAGTTTATTTGTTAGTCCATTATCTACAACATGTATAATGCAATGATTTCCTACATGTTCGATGGAGAATTTGACAAAGAGAACGATAAACTTACCAGAGAGTACTGGTTGGACACTATTCAGAAGAATGGATAGAGCCAAGAGTGGCGATAGATCAGCAACTGCCTTAACAACCTCTTCACTCGTGGTGAATAGGTATGCAAGGTTTCCTCTGAGAGCTAGGAAGAACAAGAAAAGCACAAATCCGATTGTAAATGATGTCGAAACTATCACCTTGATTGAAAACTTTGCTGCCTTAGAGCTCCCTCTCCCGAGTTCATTTGACACCCTAACACTGCAATTGGGAAATCCAAATTAATTTAATCAAACTGTAATGTTAATCAAAATGTTTTCTTTTTCCCCTTTATTTTGTTTTTCCAAACCAGGGTACTATAATTCTACGATAAATTACCATATGAAATTAATGAGTATCTCGCCTTACCATGTATTTTAATCGTGTAATCAATAAATTACTTTTTGCTTCATGAGTTTTCATCCTCAAAAGCTTCTAAGTAACGTCCTTGTTAGAATATTAGATAGAATGGCATTAATATAAATACTTGAAACTATAGGGTTATTTTTTGTAAATTACTTGTATAAATACTGCTCAGCTGTTCAGTAAAGAAGACAGAAAAACAACTTTCACAATTTCAGTTTTCGACACTCTGTTTCTCTCTCACAAATTTCTTGAGCAGCATCCATTTTGCTTGGATTTTCTGATCAAATTTCTTCTTCATTTGATCATTCATCTGCTCAATCATTCTTTACTGAATCTAACAGTCCTCAAGAATTTTTCCATTCAATATTTTCTAGTCAACTCTCTTCGGACATTATGTGAATTGAAAAAAAAACCAAAATAAAACATTTTAAGACTGATAGTTGCAGGTACCTAGCGGCTGCCAAGAAACCAAGCGAAATCATCATCTCCAATCCATTGATGTTGATGCTGCAAACAAAGGATGTAGGTCAGCATAAGAAGACAAAACGTAAGAAACAAATAGATAAATGAAGCCAGAAATGTATTACCAGATAGCAAGAGCATCAATGGCAACCTTTGCATTTTTCAAGTTTCCTGTTAAAAGAACCAAAACTGTATTGTACCAGAGCTCAAGACTGTCAAAAAAATAATAATAATTTATGATCAAAATCCATTAAAAAGTACATCACAGAAGAAGTCCGAACATTGTTATGTACTCGGCTTATATTTAAAAACTTATTTCAGGAAAAATGAAACCCATGGCTAATACTAACTCCATTTTGAGCAAGTATATCTTACACCTATCTTATTGTGTTTATGATAATAAAAATTGACAGATTAAAACCTTACCAAAGCATGACACCAGATGACAATGAAAGCTTAAATACAGGGCCAAGCTCCTTAAAAGCCAAAGTTGAGAAACCCGTCCACGTCTCTTTACACCCTCCGCATGTAACGAACAAGAGCTGGCCAATATTAGGTATCCAGTATGCCAAAACGGTAGATGTCAGTGCCCCATCAAGTCCCAGCTTGAACTTTACAGTCAAAAGCCATGAGAGAAAGAGGTGAGTAACAAGCGAGAATGCGGCCAAGTAAGCAATAATCAAGTTCTTGGCTTGTGCTTGGAGGTACATTTGACAGGTGTAGGAAACAATGAAAGAGAACATGATTGGAATTAACCAGTAACCAATTCCTTTGGCCACTTGTATGATCTCTTCATCTTGGCCCAAAACTCTCAGAATTGGAGCTGTAAAGATAAACAAAGGAAGAAGACAGACTGCACAAATGGTGAGGACTAGCCATGATCTTTGTAGGTATATCCCAAGCATGTGGTATTGCTTTGCACCATATGCTTGCCCACAGAGAGTTTCCAATGCACTAGCCATGCCCAACTGCACATAATACATGTATATATCCACCATAATCAGTATAAAAATCATTTTTATTATTGCCTCAACGTAATGCATATCTACATATCAGATGAACAAGAAACTCTAGTTACATAATAATCTCTGAAGAAATCATACATGGACATTAATTTACAAGCAGAAAGTAAATAAATATACAAGAAATTATATTGAACAGAAGTATGTTGTCATGGGTCCATTTCTGAAAAGCATCTGCAGTTTTAAGGCCTAAAAGGCCATGTGAGAATAACTCAATCTCTTGTATATATCATATGCTAATACACAACCAATTAATGTTTCGATAAAAATTCTTTCTAGCATCATACTAGTTTTAGGATTCACAAAAATCTCTGGGATGGTGTCAAAATCTGTTTTACGTACAAGAACCACTTCAACAAAATGACGCCACAATCTGTTCTATGTACAACAATATGTTGAACTATTTCACCAAGTCTACAAATAAGATATCTAGCATCTGATGTTCATACGGCGGTATCCACAACCCCTTTGCGGGCTCCATTAAGAACAGGATTTTTTTTAAAAAAAAAAATGGAAATCAACAAGCACATCAAAAACAGACAAATGCATAAGAAGCAGAGAGGTCCTAATAGTACTCCAACTTCTCCACTTTCATTTTACCACGTAAATTTACAGCAAATCTCAATCTCCACCACCAAGCATCGACTTTTGTGAACAGTAATGAATTCAACTACATCAATTAAACTTTTAGGTACATAAACTAAAATCCTTCATCACCATTTTTACTCTAATATTTTATTCTCAAGTTTCCAAAAGTTCACCATGAAAACAGACTTTTCAAAGCATAAAAGTTAAACTCGGTGATTATATATTCATATATTCTCTACTTAAATTATTGATTACTAGCAAATATAAACTTCTGGGATCCAGTAATCATCATAAAATATGAGCAGAAAATCATGGGATGAGAAAACAAGAGAACATTGACTAATAATTGATGACCCATATCTGGACTATATTAAATACATATTGTAATCTGAAAAGGGGAAAAAAAAAATAAAAGAAAAGGGAACAAATTGGAGAAAGCTTTCTCCTTTTTTTAAAAGCAGAAAAAGACAAGATATCATAACACTACGCATGAAAACTAACAGAAAATCATTGTTAAAAAAATAAAAATAAAAAAAGTGGAAGAAGGAGATCGTAAGGAACTTAAAAAAACCTACCAATATACCATTTGCGAACCTCAAGAAAACAGTAAATACTAGTGAATAAGCAGCAAGTTGAATAGGGCCGATATGACCAACAAAAGCTTGACTAATAACAGTGACGCCAAAGGTTGAAAATCTGGTGAAAATGGCAGGACCTGCAACCACCCACATCTTCTTCTTCTCCGCCCAGAGCTTGTCTTTAAATCTCACCGCCTCCTCACCTCCATTTCCTTTCCCATCTCCATTCAAAAGCTTCTTGGTAATCTCTGCCATTTCCGGCACTGCAACCTCCAAACACTGATTACACTCGTTAATCTCTTAAAATTATTTTTAGCTTAAAAGGAAAAAAAGAAAGTGTTGACGGAATCAAAAGCTCGTGATGAATGAGAGTGTTGTTTTGGAAGTCGTGTAGAACATCATTACGCAGAAGAAGAAGAGAGAAGCTCTAATACGGCACAGTTTTGCCATTTGAGTCCCACTACTTCTTTGTTATTATTTTTTTTCTGTTTTGAGAATGAGAATGTTTTATTATTGTTTATATAATATAATTGGTTTTTTTATTATGTATTTATATTTTATTAATTATAATTAATTTTTTTATAACATATAAAATATATAGCCGTTCGATATTAAAACCCATATTATAATATTGAAATTTATATCACCTTTTTCTTTCTTCATTAAAAAATAATAAAATTTTTATTTAATTTATTTTTTGAGAAAGTCGTCTATATTTATTACTCATTAATAAATACATCATACAAAATTTATACCACCTTTTTTTTTTAGGATGGACATTCATTAGAGCACCGTGGCCTAAACTACCTCCACCAATTTTGTTATAGATGTATATATATATATATATATATATATCATACACATCTACATCTTCTCTTCCCCTAACTATTTTAACGATAATAATTAGGTATTAAATTAAATATTTTACATCTACTAATTAATCTAGGATTAGGGTAGCAAAACATTAATTAGTCACTAATTAAAACAATTATATATTTAGTGAAAATGATTCTTAGGATTTAAAAAATAAATTTTTGATAAAAAGTGAAGAAAAAAAGCTGACCAAACCTTTTGAGTATTTCTTGGGTGGTGGGAAGCTAATAATATTTAATTAGTTGTTGGGTTGTTGGCAAAAAACAATGGCAGAAAATGAAACGGCAGCACTCCGTCAAACAGATATTAACGTGCATATATACATATGTATATATATAGTCACCTTACCGAGTATAAGGTGTGTATATATGTAAATATATAGGTCCGAGTAACGTAGAAAGATTGTACGAATGGATTATTAGACTTACCAAAAAGAGAAGCAGATCAAGAATGAATCAAGAACTGAGAAGAGAGCCACCAAGATTACTAGCCAGACACAACCTTCTTCTCCCACCACTTCTAGCTATTTTCCAAACCTAATACATACATATATATATATGAAGGTTTTCAACATAGAGAGAGGGGTTATACAATACATATACATATACAGATACATATACATGGTTGCAGAGAAAGGAAAGAAGGAAAAGTTTTGGTGACACAAATGGTGAAGATGGAAGCCACGTAGGGTGGTGGTTTGAGACCACATGCGGCAAGCCTCTCGTCAAGACGAAATGAAATCATCACAGTAATAAATGAGCCCTTGCTTTTTGTCGGGAGTAGTATTTTCCAACTAAAATTATTAATAATTCATGTCCTTTCTTCCAATCATATATATATATATATATATAAATATAAATATAAATATAGGTCTGAGTGGTGGATCTATATTGTGAGTTGAGCGGTGGGTTATGGGTGTCATATATATTGGTCAATACATTTGTATTATGTGTAATTAACATTATCATGTTCTCTTACAATACTTCCACTATATTAAAAGTTCTTAATTTTGAGTTCCATACGTATTTAAAATTTATTAGAATCATAATATTTAATTTAATAAAATAAATAATTTATTTCGATAATAGTAGAAACGAATATTAATATATTTTAATTAAAATTATTAATAATTCATGTATTATTTTTTTTATTTATATAAATCTGAATACTGAATTTATATCAGAAGTTGAGTTATGAGTTATGGGTATCATATATATTATATTACGTACGATTTTGCATATTAATAATGTTAAATTATTATTTTTTTAAATATGTTATAAGTCAAGTTTATAATATTTAATTTAATAAAATTTAAAATTTATTTTTATTAGTGCATTAATAAATACGAGTATTATTTAATCAATCGTGCGGAGTCTTATAATTTTGGATTTCAACGAGTTTTAATAATTTCGTGTTGTAACCAAAAAAAAGAAGAAAAAACAAAAGAATTATTAGTTTGAGTGTGTCGTAGATTTAATTCTACTTGTCAATTTCATTCAATAATTCGCCTCTAAATTTTGATGTTAATTTATAGGGCCAAAATTTACTAATGTCTTTTAATAAAGAAAATATATTATAATTAATAAAAATTATTATAATATTCATATTTCAATCTTTCTTGATGGGGATATATGCCGCTGGTTGAAAATTTGTTGTACGATTGGAATTTGAATATCTTGTCTTAAATTTTATTTGAAACTGTCTAATTACTTACAATTTTAGTTAGTTTATAATGAAAATCTACTCTCTCATTGTTAAATCATGATATAATTAATTTGTTTTTAACATAATCTAAGGTTTTAAGATAACTAATTAATCATTAAAGTTAAATTATCTCATATTATTATTATTTATTAAATTATTTTAATATTTAGTAAATTTGGAATAATTGTTTGAATTTATTATTTAAGAAATATAAAATATAACAAGAAAATAAATAGAAATAGTATTTTAATAATTTTATTTTTTTAATTATTTTTTTGATATATAAGAGACTACGAAATTTACTCTTTGTAAAATTAAATATACGAACAAATTAATTTAAAAATCGATTAAATATGTTAATTATAATTTATAATAAATAAAAGTTATAATTAACTTATATTTATTATAATTTAAAGATCGATACATTAATAAACTAAACTTTACGTAATATTGAATTTAAGCAATATGAATTAAAGAAATCTAATTCTTAATGAGATTGGAACTCGTTGTCTTTCAATTAGAATATTAAGATGTTAATAATTAAATACGTAGACACATATATATATATATATAAATAGCTCTACTTTTGTTGGACCCATTCAGTAGTAACATCATTTGTTTTGTTAGATTTATGAGGAATGAAATACAGGAGAAGATTCGTCCGGAGACAGACGATGGTTGGTGGGTATGGTCTGGTCCCCTTCCTTTTAAAGTACTTGGAATTGCCTTTTTCATTGGCATCTCGAGCTGGATCTACTCCCTGGGGAATGTTCCCCAATCTGTATATTTTGATTTAGAGATTATTTTTTTAAAAAAAAAAAAAAAAATTTCTATTTTGTTTCGGTTCAATTATCTGCTTTGAGATCTTAAGTGGGATGCTAATACGAAAAACTCTCTCGAGAACAAAACCTAACAATCGGATCGATCTTATTTGAACAGAAGCTGTTCTGCGTCTAAAAGTCAATTTACATAACATACATGCGTGAGAGAGAGGTTCTAAAAGTCCTACAAGTCAAATCTACACAACAAACATGTGCGATAGAGATAAGGTTATAAGGGTTAGAAAGTACGTCAACCTTTTCTTTTTGTAGTGTCTTCCCGTGCGTGTAAACCCCAGGGAAAGAGACTTTTTAGATCAGCGACATGCAAACTTGTACCAACAAAAGACCATTTTCACACAAATCTTTGCTGAAGGTTACAACCCTTTCAACATAAGCTATAAGAATCCGTGGCTATAAAATATAAATTACTTTCCCAGGAAATGCTATTTCCTCAAAAACAATAATATGAATTCCTGTGAACAAAAACTACATTACCAGTAGCAATATAATCTCCCAGCAATCACAGCCAGCCAAAATTCAAAAGACCTATCAGGAGCATAAAGTATAATATAACACCTCGTCCTTTTACAAAACTGAATCTGATGAATCTGAACCTGCACATTTGGCATTCAAGAAGATGATCCCGCTTCCACTTCATCCTCAGAGGTTTCTTTGCTCTCTGAAGTCTCACCTTGGCTAATGTCTGCTTCTGATGGTTCTACCTGCTCAGGCTTTGCTGGACCAGGGCCAGCTGACACCTTCACCATTGACGGGCGCAAAAGCCGTTCACCCAGTATATAACCCTTGCGATATTCGTCTAATATGATTCCTTCTTCAAATTCTTCAGAGTCCTCACGCATTATTGCTTCATGCAGCTTTTGCAAAGAAAAACAGAAAATATGTTTGTCAAAAGAACTGTCTGAATTCATCCTCCACGAAAAGCTAAAGAAGAATGTTGACTTCTTGTGTTTTAAGAACTATCACAAATCGCTAGCTTTTTCACGTAACTTTTGACAACTTAACTATCCATACAAGGATGGGCATTGAGGCCGGTGATCCACTAATCTGTCTCTTAACTATCTTTAATGAGGCGGTTAAAAATCTACAATTAACAAGACAGAACAGATATGGATAAAAAGTTATAAACTCACAACAAACATGAAGCAGATATGGGTTCAATAATTTACCACCCTACACCCACCTAGTCCCCCCCCCCCCTGGCTATATATATACAATTAATTTATTTTATTTTTAATTCTACTCAAATTAAATAAATTTTAATCAATAAGTGTTAAATGTTATATATTTATAACGTTATTTTTTATTTGTAATTGAGTATTTTATTTAAATATTCTTTTAAATTATGTTTTATTTTGATCAACACTTACGATTTTTAATTAAATTTTAATTAATTATTTTTAAATTAAAAAACAAACAAATGAGATAGATTAACAGATAGAAAGTTTTACCCAGCAGTTTGTGGTAAGTAAAAGACTTTTTATCCGCTTAGGTATAGACCATCCTGTGTCCATACCCAATATACCTCTTTAAATGTTGTAACTAGGCTTTTTATGCCACAATTACAATCCATGTTTCACCCATATATAGCAGCACGTGAACTCACCGAGTCAGCTTGAATCAATCGAGACTTAGTTTGAATTAAAAGCGTATCCAGGTCTTCATAAAACCTGAAGAAACTTGATTAAGCATTTCAAAAAGTTCATCAAATACTCGACTGAATTTCGAGCTAACTCGGTGCTTCACCTGCATTAAGCCAACAATCAACAGGTCCAGTTGTTATGCCAATTACAGACCAGAGATACAGGTTACTCATCTAAAAAAGAATTTGCATAACCAGAAAAGACATACTGTCCCGCCGAATTCAACTATATATTTTCAATCTTCACTATGGCTGTTTTCTATTTTGGTTAATTTTTCATCTCGTATAATTATTAGCGGTTCCACACAAAATAATGGCTAATGCTAGTAAGATTCTTTTGTACTTTGGATAAAGCCAGAAAAGGAACTCACCAGTGGATTAAAAGGTCTTCCAATTGTCTCCACAGGGAGGACTCCAAGTGAACCCAAAATTTCTAGGAACTGCTTATATATGCTCTGGTAGCTATTATTGATCTTCTCTTCTCCCTCCGAGTCCACCTTAATCTGGGTTTTAGCTCTCTCAAAATTATCCAAAACAAGCAATAGTTTCTCAACCACCTCTCCTTGAGCATTTGTCACCAGAGAAAGGCGTTCCCTCTCTGTCCTTTTGCGAAAATTGTCAAAGTCAGCACTGATCCTAAGAATCCGCTCTTTCTCTGCTGACAATTCATCAGATAAAGATGCCACTTTCCTCTCAAGATTAACTTTCTCGTCTTCGATGGATTTTAAGAACAATTCTATTTCTTCTATTCTGGATTCATCATTACTTGCTAAAGCTTCTTTATATGATTGGAGTGACATCAAGACAACTGAGCTAGTCATTTCCTCAACATTACTAACTTCATCAGCACCTGAGCTACCTTCAACACCACCAGTGCCATCTGAAGAATCCTGTCACATAAATCCATGAGTCAAGATTTCATAATTACTAAAAAAAGAGATCTCTCCTAACACTAAAATATTTCACTTTAGCCTATTCTCTTTTTGCATCAGTAAAATGAGATGTTGAATCGAGGAACTTGGGGAAGGAAAACAGAATATCAGGGAAGAAAACAAGATACCAGAACAAAATTACTGACCAAAGTAAATTACTGACTGACTGAAGTAATCTTCAAATCCAATATTATTCTCTTGATTAGAAACTTTTATACATGTATTAATCGCAATCAAATAAAGAAATATGAGAACTAACAAGGAAAAGATCAACATTTGTAAACCCTTATAAATTGAAAATTACACTAATATATCTTAAATAGCTTGAATAACCTAACATTACATTTGAAAAGAAAAACTAAACAATTATTATACACATACTTTCCAATAGCTTGAATAACCTAACACCAACTGCAAAACTTGAACATACACTTCAAATAAAATCTTTGGAATTTGGGACTTTTTTAGTGCATGAAAAACTAGGTATTAATCTGCGAACTTAGGAAATTGAATTTAACATAAATGTCGAAGTTAGAGTTTCTTAGAAACTACACCTAAAAAGATTTGTCCGTAAGTATCACAATTAAAGTTTAGATTGCATCAAAGAACCAGGGTAGACAGAAAATCCGCATATTACTCTCACCGAATAACGGTTGACTCATAAGGATTTAATTTAATCCTAATAATTACTTTCACTGAATAATGGTTGACTCATACGGATTTAAGTTAATCCTAATCTAACTATGACTAGAAATTTCATCAGGAAACCTAAAAGACATTTAGAGCATAAATAAAATCATAATGCTACAAAAATTATAATAGTACTCCTTATAGTTGCATTAAACTTTCATACATAAAAGTACATTCAGAAATACCAATCAAATCCATTCTATATCATTCTTCTGAGGGAGAAGAGAAATTACAAAAACTGGAGGTTCAATGGCAGGACGGAACCCAGTGGATACCAATTATATAGTTGAAAGGGAAAAAGGTTTACATGGGACATTCATAATGTGCTTTATGGAAAGAGACATCTTCAATGTGTTCATCGTCATCATGGGCATATCAACGACTATACATGCTGAAACAATAGAGTTCAGCTCTTCCTGCGCATGGATGCTTTTTTCCAGAATTTTAGAGTGCAGTTGAAATCCTGAACTAGATTTTGTTAACGTATCTTTCACATGCTACCACGCTGTATGGTTCTTGACTTCTTCAGAATACATAAAGCTCTCTAGCAGACGAACTTTGGTCATGATATGTTATCGAGGTGATAAGATCTCTCTTAACCCCCTGGCTACTGTTTGGGTTATTTGACTTCTTTTCTTTTAGGTTTAAGGATCAACTGGTTCACGTTGTAGAGGATTTGGGGAACTCTGTCGATACTTTTACTTGTTTCTAAATTCTTCCATTTAGGTTGGACCTACTTGGTATCATCTAAATATAATCATATTTTTTTCTTCTGAAAAAGATGTAACTGTTCAATGGGAGAAACTTCAAAAGTTCTAAATCTTTTGATTAAGAAACGTATTTGATAAAACCTTCAATGGGCTCAAACTGAACTTTACATGTTTACACATCTTCTAATAAAACCTGAAGACTTGAGAAGAAATCTAAATGATACTCAATTTCCAGCTAACAACAAGAATCATGGATTAGCAACCATGCAGGGAATCTTTAGCCCCACCAGCTTCTTAAGAGATTGACAATGAATGAGACCATGATGCTGAAGAGAAGATGAAGTATCTAAATTTTCTCAACCCATTCGTATTTCAAAAAAAAAAACTGTCAACCCATTCGAAGGCATTGAAAAACTTTAAACACCATATTCTCTGCATTTAAATTGCATGATAGACTCTGATCAAAATATTGCTCTTCCACTCTGTTTCCAACCCATTTCAAAAAACAACACACTTTAACTTAGTAGATTTATGCTGATGACGTAATATTTGGAGCTACTAATGGAAACATGTGCAAGTACTTTTCCAAGTGCATGCAAATTGAATTAAAAATGAGTATGAAGGGAGAATTTACTTATTTTCTGGACTTCAATCAAGCAAAGCAAATATGACATCTTCATCAATCAATCCAACTACATGAAAAACTTATTAAAGAAGTTTACATGGAACATAAAGCCAACTGGAATTCCAGTGGGCATTTAACAAAGCAGGACGATAATGAAGAAGGTATCAATTTTAAGCTTTCTAGAAATACGACTGGTTTCTTACTTCACCTTAAACAGTAGACAGGACAGTATGTTTAAAAGGAGTGACCTTTAAGTTCAAATAAAATAGAGATCCCCAACCAATATATCTATGCAATATATTTCCTCATAAAACAATGAGGCAAAGGAAATAGAAACATCTAGCTGAAGAAGCATAAGGAATGAGCTTAGAGACAATCAACAAGGATATCGTAACATATCTTATTTTGTTTGAAGACCTCGAACAAACTAATGATAACAAAATCTCTAAGCTTACAGCTTTCTATCCAAGCTCGATGCTCAAGACAATCACCTCATCTTCCCTAAAACAATCAAGTGATCTATTTCAATCTCTAAGGGGATAGCATTTAATCCATCCATCTCTTTTTTTTTTTTTGAAATAATCCATGCATCTCATTAACAATTAGTAAATGTTATATTGCACCTTCGACCAGAGTTTAGTGGAAGCAAATAGAAATACGCCATTGTATGCTTAGAGGTCATTTGGTTTGAAATTTTTCTAGGCTTAGAAGTGGGGGTGGGATTTATAAGCTAACAAGATTTATAAGCTCATAGAAAATTAGAGAAAAATATGTCCAGTTAATGCATTTTTGCTTGACTTACAAGGTCTTCAAAAATAATAAGTGTCTGGTAAAACAATGTTTAATAAGATTATTAAAAATGACACCGAAATGTTTAGTAATTTTTAATAAAGAAAATTTAGTGAAAAGCACAAAAGACGAAATAGGCTTTATTGCATCATTTATAAGGCAAAAAGAAAAGTTTTCTCACTCTTCTTATTAGTCATTGGCTCATAAACCAAAATAAGAGAAACAAACACCTCTACAGCATTTTTGGGTGGTTTAACTCAAAAAAGCCAAACCAAACACCATCTTAACATAAAGAATTTTTAGCATAAATGCCATTCTGGCTTTGTGACCAAAAATCCATTGTATCTGGATAACCAACCATTAAACACAATTTGATATCGGTTTAGCCTTTATTAAGAAGGATCCTTTGGGAATTATCTAGAAAGCCATCTGGCTCAGCCTTAGACTCACCTAAACTTCCTTACCTACTCCCCAACTCTACAAACCTTTACATATATTCATAAGCTTTAGCTACCAAATTTCGCTCAAACCAAACCAAGCAAGCAAAGGAAGAAGTCATTTCCCCACTTAGGAGGGCATAAGACCCAAGGGTAACATTCAGTTCAATCACTTTTCTTACTTGATTAATTTAAAATCTGGTTAGTAATTTAAAATCACTAATGTCGTACTAGCGTCTTTCTATTGATTGGTATTAACCTTGCTCTGTTGACAGAGGTTCAGGCTTATTACTCAGCTCCAAAGTCACATGACTGGAATCAGTGTCTCATGGACTATCTAAAAAGCTATGTGACTGTACCCTGTCATCACAAATTCTAAATCCCCTTTTCAGCCTGCTTATTTCTATATATGAGAACCATGAGTATTAATATTTTACTCCGGCACCACAATATTTGCCTTATATATCAAAATGTGTTAAATATGTAAAGCTCCTTTATTATCTCTTAAATCGTGCATTCATGTAAACATTTTCTAAATCATACAAATTATGTATTTATGGATGCATGCTAATAAACTAACAGATATATGTGCATACATATATATGTAAATCTGTATATGTTGCATGATTAATGATAGACTATTTCCACCAGTAAAAGGACTAACAGATATATGTGCATACATATATATGTAAATCTGTATATGTTGCATGATTAATGATAGACTATTTCCACCAGTAAAAGGACTAATAAGATCAAGCAATAAGTGGGAGGTCCGCTACAATGTTCAAGCAATTTAGAGTACCTAACAATTTTCCTAGATCCTACCTTTTTTGAGAAGGTTCCTAGAACATACATAACTTTTGGACGTTTAAATGAGATGGATTATTCAGTTCTCCTAAAAGAAAAGGAATTGTGTTATTCCTTTTCCAGATCTTTGTAAATGGTGACTCCCTTGTTTCGCTAGGGCTTCAAACCCAACAACATCATGGTCACCCAAAAGTTTGGGTGTGTGATTCCCCCACTGCTCACATCAGGGAATCTTTCAATGCAATGTATTGCTTTACCACAAACCTAGAGGATATCAGATTTAAAGAACTATCCATGTTGTCGGCTAAATATTCAGCGGGAAAGCCACGTAGATGATCCATGCAACCCTTATCTGATAACATATATCCAAATCAATGTTCCTATACCGAAAATCCGCAAGAATAACATAAGAGGAGAGGCACACATCCATTACTCTTCCCAAACTTAACAAGCATAACCGTAATCCCTCCTCCCCCCCTTCCCCTTGCCATCCCCCTCCCCCCAAAAAGGAAAAAAAAAAAAAAAAAGAAATACACACAGACACAAACATCCCAAAAATTGCCCTTTTCATATGTTAAACTTTCATATAGCCCCCTCTCTTTTTTTTCCCTTGAAAAAAATGCCATTTTGATATGCTAAATTTACATAAATCCTAAGTGTCAAAATTTACAAAGTAATGAAAATAACCTACAAGAGAATTCCAAACATAGTCTAAGTAGCAGTCACAATGGCCTTAAGGAATCCAAAACTAAACAAATTCAACAACTAATTCAAACTAATCGAACATTATATTCTACAAACAAAAAAGAGGTAACATTGAACAAAAACTATTTTTTTCAGATAATAAATAGGAGTAATACCTGGATTTCAGACTCATGAACCTCCTCCTGGGTCTCGGTAGTCTCAGTTTCCCCTCCGCCCGAAGCGAATGGCACCAACTTCACGAACCGGAAGGAGTGCCTACTAGCCAACCGAAGAGAACTTGTACGAACAAATCCGCCATTGTTGGTGCTTCCCTGCTTACGACTCCTTACAGAAATGCAAAAGGGCTCTGGTGATTTTAAGGAGATGGATGGGGATATACGCGGAAGGAGAGGAAGAGGAGCTCGAAACGACGGCGTTTTAAGGAAAGTGGCCATGGAGTTTGTGAGAGACGCAGATAAGGAACCAAAACTCGGAAGCTGGAGGAAGAGAGTAAGAGCGATAGCTTAAAATGAATGAGAATCGCCTGTAGCTTAATCTTGGCCGTTCAATTTAAATTCCAAAAATATTGGTTATGATCAAGAAATTTCTAGATTAATTCACGGATTTTGTTGCTTTATTTCGAGCAACTTACCAAAGTAAAATAAAATTGGATGTAGGTTTAACTCTCTACTAATTATATTATACTTAAAATAAATAATTATTTTCATTTTTTATTTTAATTTTTATAATAATTTTTTATCTAAATGGATTCTTACATTTTTTAAAATCTTTAAAATAAATTTTTTTAAAAATAATAAAAATTAAATCTACGTGATAATAGAATTATATTTAGTACTTTTTTTCAATGCGATATCTCCATGCAAATGCCCTACTAAATGAGTGTATATGCTCATCTCAACAATTTTCTACTAACATAAGCATAAGCAAAGAAGAACTCGAGAGAGGCGAGGTAAGTTGGTGATGAAATTTTTATTTTCTTTATAGAAGTCATATAGCAATATCACACTTCTTTTCTCCATCTATTTGTCGAACTTTAACTCTACTTAAAATAGTATTATAATGTAATATAAATATATATAATAAAAATATATAATATGTAAGCACCATAACATTGTATAATAATATACATTTTTCAATTAGATATAATATAATAAGATATTATATAGAAAATTATTTACAAAAGATCATCCAATAAAAAGATTGCAATCTCTCATTCCACTAGAATTCAATTGTGATGATAATCTATACTTCACACTCAAGTGAAATTTAACAAGGAAATGCTCTACTTATAATTCAATATAACTATTTTACGATAATGAAATATAGTTAGAACTTTTAACTATTGAAGTGAGAAAAAAAAAATCAGATATTTTCCTAAAATTAAAAGAGAATAAAAGAAAATAGGATAGGCAAAACCTCTTAAAAAAATAATTGTGGTCCAATCTTTATACAAAAAGATAAAAAATAATATTTCAAAGCATTTATAAACCTTAGCCCAAATAAGATATCTTATAAAATTTAAAGTTAAGCATAAACTTACTGCATATTATGATATTTCTTTCCAACCACGTTACTAATAGACTAACAAAGATGATTGTGATATCTCAAATGCTAATTAAAGTATAAGGATGTCAGATACAAAATAAGATTACAAGTGTATAATAGTTAAATGTATGCAGCTGAGTAATTTATTATAAATTACCTACAAAATATATAAGTACTCAATTATATATATAACTGAGGCCAAAAGTGACAACAAAATATAAAATATCAAAATACTAAAAAATTCACTTTTATTATTATGTAAAAATACTCATCAGAGTGCGAGATAAGTCATGCACTCAAAAAAGTTTATGTATCTACGAGATTCTCAAAGACTTCAAGGAGTAGATTAGCAATCGGTTCCTTATTATCTTGCTCATCTAGAAGGGGGCATAAAAAGGGATGACCTCCATATACTTAGTGAGAAAAATAACATTTAAATAATATCATAAAATTTTGAAAGTAATTTAAATATCATAATTACTTACCATCAAGAATCATGTTAGAGTCTTTCACTAAATTATGAAAATAATTTATTTATTAAAGAAAATATCAAATCTATTATGTCATAGTTATGTCAATCGAACTAGTCAAGCTGATAATAGAGAAAATCAAACAAATCATGAATATGTACTGTTTTTCGAGTTATTCTTTGCAAAGTCGTTCTAACTTCCATCTACTGAGGGTAATACGAATCTTCGACTACCCATGTGGAACGACCAATTTAATTCATTTATAATAGCAATTTGCGGCTCGCCAAACCACTAATATATTTACGGTATGATAAACCAACATCATATTTGCGGCTTGTCAAACCATGACATGATCTATGACCACGACTGTGTTAACCACAGTTGTAACGACCCCGAAAACTCCAAATGCGATAAATTATAAATTTAGTACGGAAGTGAAATAATAAATTAGAGTTTACATTTCTTACACAATAACTGAAAGTATCAAATGGGAATTACAGGAATAACTCTTCTAAAAGAACAACTAATAACCAAAAAAAAAATTTAAAAATAAACAAACTGAATGTCCTACTCGCAAACCACTTGTGGATCGGGTTCTGGATTCTGGTCCTCTTGAGCTGAAATAGTTAATAAAATAATGAGCTACACTAACTCAGTAAGAATATCACGCTACTCACCAACACAAAAATGAAGGTCGGTAGAAATCATAAAAATAATTAATGGAGCTCTTAATTTAAATAAATTCGTTTCTCATAAATAAAATCATTTAACGCATACTTACCATAGCGAGATTACCAAAAATAACCTATAGAGTCAATAACATAACACATATCATAATTTCATATACGATCAGTCGGAACAACAACCTTCCTTTTTATCAGTCTACTGGTATCCATGAGGGTTCATAGGGATGTCCCTACTACACATGAACCATCTTTTTTACATTTTTAATTAACAAGCGGTCCCCA
Organism: Carica papaya; assembly: GCF_000150535.2. Next base: position 349,033 of record NW_019014619.1, on the reverse strand, counting down.
TACCCCGTCTGGTATGAGAGTGAAACGGGTCATCCCCATACTCCGTCTAGTATGAGTACCAAATTACCAAATCTCGATACCCCATTTGGTATGAAGCAGCATTCACGGTAGGGTTTCCTATGTACTCGATCCGTCCACCATCTTCCAAGATATTCAGTAAGGCTGTTGTTTTATCTATCCACGTAATCAAATAATTTCTCGTTTATCTTTGATTTTCAATTTTTCAATTCAACTGTAGCCACACAAAACAAGCAAAGTATGCATCAAAGGAATACGATCGCATCATTATATAAATTTCAGTGTATTATCATGCACTCAAAAACTGTAAAATCAGAAAATCGATTAAATATAACAAATAATAGTAAATAACCAGTTTCGGCTCTATTAGTAACCTGTAATTAATTATGAATGTTTTCTAAGTTTCACAAAATATCATATTATTTAAAATTAAACTTCAATTCCACAACATGGAATAAGTTAAGAGATTCTTACTCAAACTAATGTCCAAAATACTAACTTTTGATTGTGTCTACTGGCGGTTCTCAAGTTTCTTTAATTTTTTTTCAGGGATTAAAACGCGCTTCAAGTACCTAGAAATAACTTAAAAAATTCAAAATCAGTGTTAGGAACCCTTTTTGGCCAATTCTAAAATTTCGACACAGCGGCTCCTCCGTGCTCCAATGACGACACCGCTGCCCATGGTGGTAGTTTACCTCGGGTCGGCTGTTTTCGGCCGATTTTGTGCCAATCCTTGCGAGAAAACACATTAAAGGGTCTTGGTTGACCAAAGAAAGTTGAAAAAATTGAAGCTTACCGGCAGCAGAGTTCTTCAGTGCGACGACTCTGCTGGCTCACCTTCGCAGTTGGGTGTTTTGCTTCAATCAACCTGTACAGAATGAAATAGTGATTACAATGGTAGAAGAATTATGCATAACGGGAATCGGGAAGGGCCTTATCGGAGGCAATTTTTGCATTTTCACGCGACGTCCCGCCGGGGTATGTACGCGATTTTTGACCAATCCGTCTATCATTTAACTCTGATTTGGCCATTGGGGTGTTTAAAATTAAATTTCGAGTAAAAATTTTTTTTTTACCTCTTTTGGCGGTCGGAAGTGGCTTCGGCGCGACGGCGGCGACGATCGGCTTTCTCCCCGGCAATAGGGTCTTCTTCTCCAGCGCTGGCTAGGGTTAGAGTTTGGTGTGAAGAGAGTTATTTATATTTGTCCCCTTTTAATCTGGACCTTCCATCACGTTTGATATGAACTATCCGATCGCGATTAAATAAGAAGTGAATCTGGGCTGTTCATCGCGATCTGATTTAGGTCGTCTGATCGTGTTTAAATAAGAAGTGGATCTGGACTGTTCATCGTGTTTAAATCTGTTCGTCCGATAGCGTTTGGGGAGGGAACGGATCCGGATCATCCGTGCGCGCGGAAATGAATTTGGACCATCCGATCGCGGGAACGCGAATCACCAGTGTGGCCTCCTGTATGGCATCGCATTAGCATCCCTTACCACTCGGCACGCTCCAGTTCGTCGAGGCTGCTGACTGGGCGTCCTACGTGACACAATTTTTTTAAATTGCATTTTAACTCTCAGTTTCTGATTTTTCTTTCAAAAATACCCTTAAAATCTAAATTTTCATTTTTTAAAATTATTTTCAATTTCATCATCCATTTAATTTTCTTCATTTTTACATTAAATAAGAATTAAAAAATTATATTTATTCATTAATTTTAATTACAATTAAAATTAATTAGGGTATTACAACAGTTGTCTTATATGTTAACTATGGTCACGATCGTACTTCGTCAAATGTGACCCCTACAATCATATCGCGTCACCACTCTCGTCAGAGGGTACATCATCATCTACAGAAAGCGATCATTTCACGTATTTTTAGGCTGAATGGGGAGAGAAACAGAAACCCTTAAGAGATAAAAAAATATAACAAAATACTTTATGAATTATGCATGCTAATACCAATATATATTTCTCATGTCTATATACCATTTCATGCTTAATCATTTTCCATCATCAATACCATCACATATTAACATTTATTTCGAGTATCAGATCATATAAATTATACATGTAAATTAACAAGTTCATATATGATTATAAAACATGCATTATCATGTAAAATTATTAATTTAGGCATAAAATTCAACCATGCAAATAATAAATCTAGACCTTATTAATTTTTGTTCTAAAAATACTGCTTAGGATGTTTAAAAATAAATATTGAATTTTTTATCGAAACCTTGATGTTTCCTACACTTTTTCTTCTTCTTCTCCTCTCCTTCACTCTCTAGATCATTCTCTCTCTCTCTCTCTAAGCTCTCAGAGGATGGAAGAATATAATGGAAGTGATGAGAAAATGGTGAATAGAAGGTCCCTATTTATAGAAAATGGAGACCATTGAATTTGCACCAAGTAGTGAAATTTAGTGAGGAGAGAGAAAATTATGGAAAAAAGAAGTAATGTGACGACTGACGGATGGACGATGTGATGTGACGATGACACATTGTTTAAACGACGGTGGCACGCTGCCCAAAGGCGGTGCGTGGTGCCCAAGGGGGTGGTGTGCATTGCCCAAGGCAATCGCACGTTGCCCGAACTAGTTGCGTGCTGCAGGCCCAGCCTGTCCCGCACACAGACCCTACAGCGCGCAGGGTGCTACGCGTAGGCCCTACAACGCGCAGGGCGTTGCGTGTAGGCCTACTACTGGATGGTGCGCGCACAGGGTGCACAGAGCTGCACCCATTTGCATGCGCATGCGACATGCCAAGCCCGCACGAACATGATCAATGCCAGCAGGATTTTCTACCGTTTTTTTGTTTTTCCTGAAATTCATTTTAAATAAATATAATAAAGTTTTCTTACAACAAAATAAAATAATAAAATAATAAAATTTAAAAATTATTAAATCAAATAAAAATACGAAATACGATATTTGTCCGAAAAATTAAAATTACAATATATTAAGGAATTTAAGCGGCATTTAGACCCGAATAAATAAAGGTTCATATTACAAATTAAGTGCAAAGATTTTTCGAGTGTTATAATGACTTCCTACTAAAAACATCTTACTTTCTTTTCTCTTGCCAAACTTACGAAGAATAAAGAAATGACATCTCAACGTGATAATGAAAAATCCAAGTCACACCAAAGATATAAGCTAAATCATAATGCAAAAGAGAACATGTGTGAGTATCTATAACTCCAACCACACTACATATATTCTAGGAAATAAAGCTTATTTTTATTTGGAAGTTTGGAGCAAATCAATGATATTCAATTTATTCAAAATGATTGTTTAATTAATGACTTTGAACTTAAAAGAAAGCATGAGCCTTATAGAAATTTTTTATTAAATACATTATTATTACTTGAATAATTAGGAGTTATAAAATAAACATAATTTGCAAGTATAAGTTTTACCAAAAAATTCAAAGTTGAGTTAGTAGAAAAAATAATAGAGCCAAAAGTTGTACTAAAAAGATCATATTGTCAGCTTACAATTATTGATTTTAAGAAAAAATAAATATTTTAATAATAAAAGCATTCGAAAGGTTCATAAAAAAAGATATAAGGGCATATAATTAGCAAGACAACGCAAATGTTCTTCTGAAAAAGAAATAAAAAACCATAAGCCACCCTTCTTTATCTAAGAAAAGAGAAAAAGTTGTAAAGAAACTATTTTTGGATTCATAAAGATTTCTTAAGCACCACAAAGAATTACATACAAAAAAAAATCACCATACCTATTTAGCTAGTCAAAACAAGTTTTTACCATAAAGATTCTTAATGTCTAGACCCCTTTCAAATTTAGGCAAACAATACATATCGCATCTAATTGAAGAACTCTATAAGTCACACGTTAACTTAATTAAAGAAAATTTTCAGTTGCTCTTTATATTTTGATTATATGTATAAAATTTTTAAAAGAATAAGATAATGAAGGAGAATGATAAACAAACAAGCTTGAACAAAAGGGTAGTTCTCTACTTTTCAAAGAAAAAAAGGAATAATGTAAGGAAATAGTAATTTTTAATTGAATGTTTAATTTAGTAGTATCTCATCAAATACTATTGATCTCGTATTCTAAAGAAAGTAACTTTATTTACACAATAATGTGGTGGATAAAACCTCTAAGGAAGAACTTTTTTCGGTAGTCAGTTTGTTGTATCACTAACGTTTATGTTCGTTTCTTTTATTGTTTCTCCTCTTCAATATATGTTCTTTATTCAGCTATTAATATAATTATTTTTTTAATTTTCATATAAGTTTTTTTAATTTGAGTATTATAATATTTTGTTTAATAGAATTAGAGATTAGTTACTTTTGTTATATTGTATATAATAAACAATTACAATAAATTTTATCAGAATATAAAATTATTTTTAAGAAATATAACAATTAAAATATAATTTTTAAATCAGATAATATTTTTTTAATTTTTTAAAAATAAAATTTAGAAATTCAACTCTTATCTAAATATAAAAGTAAATATATATTACACTATAATAAAAAATAAAATTTTTTTATCACAAATTCTGTTTTCTATATTTTAGAACAAATGGGTACAAAGTAATATTTATCTCATTTTAGTATAATTTTTTTTTGTTTTTTTTTTTGAAAAAACGAAGTTGATTCATGTGCCGTTAATGGAGATTTACTGGTAACTTCCTAAAAAGAAGAAATTTTTTTTTGAAGAATCCAAATTACCAACCTGGAAGTGGCAAAAATTACTACAGTTCCACTCATATTTAAATTAAATAAATAATATAATTGAACAAGAGGAGCCACGCTGATTTAATTTTTTATTATATTATATATTTTTATATTATGTATTTATTTTTTGGATTCATAATGAATGGCACAAAGCCTTGTTTTTTTTCCAACATTAGCTGATTCAACAGTCTGTTTCTCTTTCCTTCCCAGAGAGATTCAACAAAAACCCACATATAATTTCCAAAAATTTTCAATTTTTTCTCCAATTCAAAATCTTCTGGAAGAAAATCTTCATACCCTTCAAGAATTTCAGCTGAATTTCTTCCTTCCTTTTTTGTTCGTTTTGAGTTTTGTCTTTCCATTTCTACAAGAACAGCACTCGTTCCAATTTTTGGAGTCTAGGGTTTTGTTTCCTGGAGGTTTTGCTTTTTCTTTTTTTAAATCGAGAAATGGGTAGCAGAAAAGAGGAAGAGAGAAACGAGAAGATCATACGTGGTCTCATGAAGCTGCCGCCTAATCGTCGGTGTATCAACTGCAATAGCTTGGTAAAATGATTTTCACTTTCTTGGAAGTGTCGGAATTTTCTCTGATCACGGATTCAGTGTAGTGTCTTCTATCTGGTCTTGATCAGTAGCAAATGGGTTTCATTATGTCTTTCTTTTCCTTTTTTTTTGCCTTCTTCTGTCTTGTTTCTTTCCAGTGTGCAAGATTTAGCTGATGGTTTTACACAGTAGGCGTACTTGCTGCTTATAAAATATGTGAGGAAAGGGTAGTTAGAGATTTTTGAAGAGTCTTTTAACTTTGGCATTTGATTATCTACTTGAGTGAAGCTAATTCCAATAATTAATTATCAAGTTTTATTTTTGAGTAATTAGTTTTATGATTTTTGAGTAATTAGTTTGATTTGAGCTGCTTATGTTAATATCTTCTAGATTTTGTTTGTTTTAGGCTACGTGAAGTGCATCATTTAATTTTTTTTTTTCATATTAATGATTGCAGGGTCCTCAGTATGTTTGTACGAATTTCTGGACCTTCATATGTATGACTTGCAGTGGAATACAGTGAGTATTAATTAAATTTTGATTCTGCTTTTTTATGTATTTAAAATTGGATGTTCCAAGAGTATCCACCGCTGATTGGTGGATATTTTCTATCTTTAGAGATGTGGACTAGAAACTTATTCCTCATAAAAGTTTCCACTGAATGATTGTCTCTACCAACGTTCATTGAGAATTACTTTTTTGCACCTTGTTTCCACCTGAAAGTGGAAGTTGGAATGGGATTGGGATGGAGTTTTGCATGCACCTAACAATAAATGTGGTGACTATAGTATTGAATATCTGTCTTCAAACAAATGTTCCTATAAATGTGGTGACTATAGTATTGAATATCTGTCTTCAAACGAATGTTCCTATATGTGAATATTTTTTTGTGCTCATTCACGTGGATCAGTACGAGACTTTATGTTGGAAAATACAAATAATTTCAGTGTACATGCCGTATTTTGAATTATTATAATCTTGCTTTGTTTGCTGATATTTCTCAATATAGGTTCATCTGAAAGCTAATTCATAATTACTACTGTAGATTCCTCTATAAGTTTGTTTTTTGTGCAGTTGGTACCATCTGAAAGTGAAAGTCTTATTTTATGTCAACAGGAGCTTCAATTTTTTTTATACTTGTTTCTGCTTAACCTTTGCGTACCCAACAGGAATGCCAAAGCAACAAGTTTCTTAGTTGAGATTAAATGGGTTTTACACTAATCTAAATAGGTGCTTCTAATTGTTCTTTCTGTATGCAGAAGGAATGCCAAGATAGCAAGTATCTCAATTTATTTATCTGTTTCTTGATTAATAGTTTAAGGACATTGATTATTTGCTTAGCTTTTGTCTAATGGAATTGTATCTAGACAGAGGATGTGATAGGGATGGTGGCTAAAGAGGGGATGGTGATAAATATGGAATTTGGGGGCCTGCAATTAATGATAGAATTGGCTATGGAAGACCTGGTCCTTAGGGACATTCCTTCAGGAAAGAGTGCCTGCCCTCATTTGTTTATTATACAAGTTTACTTTTACCTTTTGTGGTTGGAAACCTTTAGGTGAAAAATTACACTAGTTATTATGTTTTCCTATACCAGATAATATGATGATGCAGCTGCAATGAAAAGTAGGCCTGGTGAATGCAAATTTGTGGAAATTTAGCTTTACGTCCTTCTCCCTATTTTCTGCATTATGAGTCTACCGAGTACATGATGACTAAGGGTGACAATTACTCTAATATCTTCGCAAACAGTTTGAACTCAATTGGGTCAAAGCTCATTTAAATTCAGTCAGACTGAATTCCAGCCCGAATTTGAGCCTGAACAAAGATTAGTTTAATTGAATGAGCCAAGCTCGAGTTCGAAGATATTTTATTTGAAAGATTGAGAACATGTCCGTTTAAATATTAATAAGTAAATACAATTTATGAAGATATATAATATGTGTTAAAATTTTAAAATCTA
>NW_019014619.1:315321-340187 GCF_000150535.2 Carica papaya | reverse complement strand
ACTTGTCAATTTAAAGTAAGTTCCTTCTATTTCTTTTCTGGTGGCTTTTTTGCTTGTTGAGTTAAAATAACAAGTTTATATTAAAGTCTTAAGCTATTCAGTTCCCAACACAACAAAATCTGGAGAAACAAATGTCCATTAACATGATAACTCAACGCCATTGAGGTCACCGTGGACATGTTGATGATTATGAACATCATTATTATTGCTCTTGGTCTTGCTTCTGTCACGTTTTGCATGGTTCTTCCCATTGGCTGCTTTGATTTTCTGGGTAGAATTATTTTTCTCCACATCTAGGTGATGGTGCTGACTTTCTCTACATTGTGGTACTAATGTTTGTGATGGTGGTGTTGATGGTTGTTCTCTTTGTGCCTTTTTTTGTTTCTTAACCCTGTTCTTCCTAGTTATCTTATGGCTTTCTCATAGATTTGTTTCTTTAATCATGTCTACAACAATCAGAATGGATGACTTTGAATCTATTCTGTGAATGTCTATGGTGTTTATGGTGCTTCCCATGGCTTTTCCCTATGATTGTATCATTCTCTTTGCTTGACGAATCTGAAGCCGTAGATTATGACAATTGATGGCATTTACTTGTGTGATTTTTCTTTCTACTTCTTGCATGTTCTTCATTGTTAGATTTTCCATGGTCACGTCTCTGATGCTTTACATGACTTTTATTTTTTCACACTCTTATCATCATCATCTAAAGCATCAGAATCGCTAGATGCTTGACTAAGTGCTGATGACTGCACCTTTTGTTGTTTTGCTTCTTCCTCCTATGCTCTGCTTCAAAGCCATGTTCAAGGTTTTCACTATGTCATTACTTGAGCTTGAGAATTGTCTCTTTCGCTTTATCTTCTCCTTCCTCCTCCATTGCTCCTAAATAAGAATCAGCTTGCTTTTTATGCTTCTTCTAGGATCTTCCTTGTCTTTGTTCTTTCATTGCTGCTTTCACTACACTTTCAGAACTAGATTCAGGAAAAGATCTTTTGCGGCCCGACTTTCTCTCATTGGCTTCAGCATCAGCTTGGCCTTGGCAGCATCTTCCAGCTTTTGCTTGCATTTTAAACAAGCTTCTTCCTGAAGCCCACTTTGTTTTCCTCTCCTCTATCGACTAGATGGATCTTTTTCAATCCGTTTAGATATAAAAACCAACTCAATATTTGCATTGTTGGTATGGTGATGACTAGAAATACATCTTATGAGGGAAGGGAGCCGAATTATTTGGAGAGGAAGTAAGAAAAGGGAGGACAAGTCATCCTTCAAAATGAAAACAAAATGCAGAATTGAAGCAAAGGAATGGAGGGAAAAAATATTAATTAATAATTCGGCTTGATCTCTTAGCTGGCTGGACAAAGCAATCCTCCAAAAGCCCAGGAGCCTTGATCCAAAACAAAGCAAAGAAATTCACTAAAAGACACCTCTCTATGCCAAAGGAAGTGATACAGTGAGAATGTTGATTAAAGATCCTTGTGTTAGGTTGTGGTGTCTTTTTCTCATTTTTAATAATATTTCTTTTTCTATATATTAAAAAAATCCTTGTGTTAGGTTCCAAACATGTTAATTTTATGCTAAAAAAGTGCACCTCTTTGTAAACCCAATGCTCTTTGCTCCTACTACCTTGAAGATGAATGAATATAGGAGACTCCAAGATTGTAGGCCAAACACACAGTTCCCAAATAGGTATATCGGGTCCTAGGTTCATGAACCAGTACTTATATAGACTATAGAGAGGCAAGATGAGCAAGGAAGAAGCACAAAATGATGATTAAGAGAATGGATAGGAGAGAAGGAAGTAGAGAGAATCAATAGACAGAGAAGAAAAGGATAGGAAAATTGAAGAGAAGATTTAGAAAGGAGAATGAGATAGATGTTCTTTAATTTTTTGCTTGTCACGAATCTTGGAGAAAGGCTTAAAAAGCACAGAACAAAGGACACATGACAATTGACAGAGACTATCTAACAGAATCTATATAGCTGCCTACTAGATAAATAACTGCGTAATTTTTTGTTTCAGGTTACTTGTCAGTAAAACAAGAACATAAATTAGGAACTTCTTCCTTGTGTCGTAATTCAACCCATACTCACTTTATTTTTATGCTGCCGGTTCTCAACATTACCCTCCCCTAAAAAGTGTGGCCTTATCCTCAAGGCTAATGTTAGGAAATTGGGACTTTAAAAATGGCAAGTCTTCCCAGCTAGTCTCATCAGGACGCAAGTTAACCCATTGCACTAGAACTTGCGTTGTTGGACGGTTTTACCTTTAAATTGTGTGATGTTGCAGTATCACCATAGATTCAACTTTGAATTTTCAATGCGAATTAACTGCAGTTAATGTGGGGCTGACCTACTTTGAATAGCCTTGATGCTTCTTAAGGGAAGAACATGAGAGAGAAGGTGAATTTGAGCTTTCGCATACATTTTATCTGCTAAGTAAATATCTGATCTTCTCTATCATAGTGAAGGGACTATAATACTTTGGAGGTAGCTTTAGGAATCATCAGACTACTACACTGCTTTACTTATAGAGTTATAATTGATGAAAGCTTGCTTTCGTACCTCGAATACTCTCTCAATTCTATTCTTATCTGCATATTGCTCCATGTAGTTCTAGGTAGCCAGGAATTTTTCTCTTTACAATTTTTCCATGCGTCGTCTCTCTACTAATAAAATCCTCCAACACTGTTGTCAGGAATATGCACTCCAATAGTAATGAGAATTATAGGGGAAGAAATCCATACAAGGCCTGAAATTGGAGCATTTTATGCTGTGATTGTACTGTGATTCAACCAAATTTAGACATTTGCTCAATATATGAGGTTTATTGAAAGTTGTATATCGGAGGTAGGACTCCAAGCAACTGTGAAATCTTTCTATCTATCTATCAGTCTGGTGGTGGTATGTGGAGCTTAAGTTCGCTGTTGTGCCTGGGGGTTTGATAAATTCCTGCCAAAACAAGCTTGTAATAATCTTGTCCCAGTATGAAATTATAGTTTGTGGCATTCCATGAAAATGTCATCCAAGAAAATCTTAGCAACTTTGGCTGCAGTACATGGGTGAGTTAGAGCATTGAATTGAACAGATTTTGTGAATATCTCTCCCAACACCATTATGTTATCTTTTCCCATGGGTAACTTTTCAATGAAATTCATTAACACATGAGCCCATGCTTGTGAAGGAATTGACAATGGCTATAACAAACTTGGATGTGGAACGAATTCTGCCTTGTAGTGTTGGCAAACATCGCAATAAGAAACCCAGGTGGTGATATCTGCATTAAGCTTGGACTAGTAAGAAATTGCTTCGTCTTTTGATACATATCTTGTATTCCTATATCGACTCGAAGTTAGTTTTGGCATCCAGATGTGTTATATACCTAAGAAGACCCTGTGCGGTTTTGCTTTGGGATTCATGGACGGTGCAATAACCAAACAGTTTGCATCTTGATCATCTTGGTAAGTTTGAGATACCTCTTGAGTCCAACTGGGAACAATCGTGGTAGTGTGGGCATTATGCCCTCCAATTGCAGAACATAAATCATGGTTATATAGATTATTGATTACCCTTTTCTCAATTCCCTCACTCGATGGGGTAATCAAACTCCAAGGGTTTGGTTATTTGTTTTTGTTGAATATATGCAAGGATTCTTTGCTCCAAGAGAGGTTTTACGCTCTGCTGATCAACCCTGAATCCCTCTATTTTGTCACTGCAGAATGATGGTTAATAGTTCCTTCCCGTAGATAGAAAGTTATGATTTGTCAAAGCCTTGTTGGTAAAAGCTAAAGGCCTCCATTCCTACACCCAAAAAGCTCGTATCCCCTTGTTACATGCAATTATAAATGATTGAGAAAAAATAGGCAGTGCCAGAATTAGTGCCTTGATCGTTGATTGCTTCAGGGCCCGAAATGCAAATGTGGCATTTTACGTCCGAAGGAAACTTTCCTTTTTCAACAGTTGTTGAGTGTTTCCTCATTATCTTGGAACCCTTGATGAACTTTCGATTATAACCGGTGAGACCGAGAAATACCCTTACTGATTTTACTGATTAAGAGTATGTCAAGCAACCATTACCACTTCAACCTCATGAACTTTTCAAGTCAACGGATTTTCATCTTATCTTTAACTTGAACCCTCACATGCAATTGTGTCTAATATGTATGAGTTGGCGATCAAAATTTGAAAGCAAGTAATTTTTGCTAGGCCTTTATCCTTTTCTAAAGTTCATTACGATTCTTATTATTTGGAACTTCTAGTTATCTAGGAATTTGATATCTTTATTTCCGTCTCAGCAAAGAGCTTTTTGTCCTCAAGTGATTGTCATGTCTTTCTATGATTGCATATCTCTTTATTAGTTCCTATTTGTGTTCCACAATTTAGTGAAAATGCACGTGGCGATTATGATCTTTTCGATAAAAAAGAAGGAACAATGTCTATTTTCGGTGGGAATTCCTTGGAAAAATCATTACATCAACTACAACATGAATAACTAAAAAAGGAAAGAAGAGGAAGGATAATTGAAGTTTTTCTTATGCTACATACAAATACTTTTATATACTCTTAACTCATCTAAAAGTAAAAAAATTGTGTATTTCCAAACATTTAGATCAATAAGTATGTATTATGGTTGAACTATAATAAGCTAATTTGTAGAATAGAGACTCGTTGAACTATGGTGCCCTGTTGCCCACAACTTATGGAGCATTATTTATGAGCTCTTAGGGATTAGTTGGGTGATTTCTGGGACTGTGAGGGGGGAAATCTGGGTTTGGGATGGGCTCACTTGCAAATGTAATGTTGCCAAATGATTCCTTTGACTGTTTTTTGGGTTCTTTGGAAAGAAAAAAATATTAGTCTTTGATGGGAAAGACTTAGGTTTGTATAAATTAAGAGATAGGTGGATTAGTTATTATGAGTCTAGTTTGCTGGGTCATGATATTATTAGGGATGAAGATTTTGGGGATATCATATACATACTAATTAATTTATAAATCTCTATGCTTACGGGTTGGTACCTTGTTAATAAACACGTTGCGGTTTTATTTCAAAAAAACAAAATACAGACTCGTTCAAATTTATCTTATGTGAGGAACCAGATTTGAACTGGTGACACGGAGATTTTCAATCCTCTACTCTACCAATTGAGCCGTTCCAACCATTCCTGAACTATCATCCTCATTTTACTAGATGATTTAGGTCTGTGCCAATTAAAGAGAAAGAAAAGTATTAAATTGAAAGTCTAAAGTCGGGGAGTTTTTTGGATCTTCAAAAAAGAATTTTGTAAGTTTCAGTATGCATAATGATGTGGATAGTACATTGGAGCATTTAGAAGGTTTAGCCACCGATCACATATTTCAATTAGTTATCCTGTTGTATTCCCATTGGCTCAATTAGTTCACGCTCCTTGCTTAAAGATGCATGAAACCTGATGAAGATATTAATGGATTGTAATTCTTCATCTACTCCCCCACTAACATGAGATTGTAGCCCCCGAGTTTCAACAAATGAAATTGAACATGAATTGGTGCCTTTGCATGCGCCAGGATGATCCCATACACCTAGACCGGTGATCATCTTGTGCCCGTTCGCTATTGTTATAGTATGAGGAGGTGCCTCCAGAACCCTCACTTGAACCTCCTTGGCTAATTGACAGTCTTAAACCTCTGGCTGCTTCCCCTATCAATCAAAATGATGATGTATCTATCATGTACATATCCCTCCGCCTCTAGGGTGTTTGATGACAACCTTCCTCTATAGCCAGCGTAGAAACCTCCTTTGGCGTTTCTTCAGTCTCTCCTTCTCTACATTCTCTTTTTTTTTTCCTTCTTCCTTACCTACTTCTTCTAAGGGTTCTAGTGCCAATAGCTGCTTATTCATGCATTAGTGCTGCAGAAAATGATGCTCCCCGCATCTTTAGTAGCTGTTTGAGGTCTTTGTGCTCAACGCTTTGAGGGAATTTGATCTTCTTGGTTTAGCATCAAGGAAGATTTGAGGATTTGTTATTGGCATTGGATTGCCAATTTACTATTGTATTATGAATGGGAGTAGGAATCTTATGGCTTTTCGCATGGCTTCAATAGCTTGGACTTGTAGGTTTTCATGTTCAAAGTTCTGGTCTAAGGTGAGAGGTTTCTACATTGTAAGCTAGAGATGAAGTAGCTTTTTAAGAGTGTAGGAACATTAACGACCTCAGTTCTTCAATCTCTCCTAGTAAGCTATGTGTGATCCTTTTTGTTGGAGATTGATACATTCTTCGATGAAATCTGTGGAGGTCGGTTCTTCAGATCTTCTGTGTAGCTTTTCCACAAACTCTTACCACATGCAAGTCCCTTGAGCTGCTTGGCACTGTTGAAACCAAGTATCTGCTTTCTCTCCTAAGGACAAACCAGCCAACTCAACTTTCTTCTTTCGGTGTTGCATAACCTTTCAAGGAGTACTCATAACCCACATGCTTCTAGAAGATTCAATGTTGCTGCTACTTTCCTCTAGCTCTCTAACTCCAGAACTGGGGAGTATCCATGCCCCGTGTTTAATGAAGTGTGTGAGTACCTGGGCTTGTGGTTGAGAAGGATCTGATGGTCTATTCATGGAGTGCATAATTCCACTAACTATTAGAATCTTTGCTCCAGTTGGTTTTGGTTCTCTTGATGCATATTGTCGAGTCATTTGGCGGTAGCCATAGGAAGCCATACATTTTAGTCATGTGATCTTGGAGCTGTCAATCAATTTTCCTCATTGTGTTGTCCAGTGTTGTAGGTGCCAATTATTGGTCACTGTGGACTTTTCCTTCTTTGCCAGTTTGATGATTGACGTTAAGCTTTCTTCGGGTTTGAGCTGTTCTGATACCAGATTGTTGGGTCCTGACTTCATGCTTGTCAACATGGCAACTTACACATATTACAAATAGATGAAATGAGCAGAGAAGAACCATAAATAGGTGATAGAGAGAATAGATAGGAGAGAAGGAAATAAAGAAACTTAGTGGAAAAAGGAGTAGGCCAGGAAAATTAGAAAGAAGATTCAGAAAGTAGAATGAGATAGATATTGTTCACTAACTTTTTGCTGGCCTAGGATCTTGGAGCACAAGGCCTAAATGGTAATAAAAAGGAAGGTTTTCGTTCCTACACTTGTGGGGCTGGTGGCAGTATTGATAGAGATTATCTTTTTTTTTTTCTAAAATAAAAAGTGTATATGTATATTAGTATAAGCACCAAGGGGTGCAAACCATGTACAATTATTTACAGTTCAGTCCTCCACACAAAACAGGACTCTAAGAGCCTTACAAAACATAGGAGGATGACCAATCAATAAAAGTTCTAGGGTCCTAAACCATCTATTTTTAAGAACATCAAAACCCTTTGCAACATTAATGCCATCAAATACTCTTCTATTCCTTTCCTTCCAAACAGTCCAAATAAGTGTGAGCAGAATCAGATCAGCAAAGATACATCTGTCTTTAAGGTATTCCCAAGCCCATAACTCTTCCTTAACTGATCCCACCCTCACCCAACTAATCCCAATCAAATTATACACCATTTAATCAGGTAGAAATTGATAGAGACTATCTACTTGCTGGTAAAACAAAAACAGAAAGTAAGAAACTTCTCTCTTGTGCCGTAATTGAAGCAATCACCATTCAAGCTTCTTGATGATGCTGGGTTTCAACAAGGTTGAAGAGCCTAGACCAATTCTATCAATTGATATCACAATTTTCGACTGTACCTTGATTGTGCTTTTGCTTTGAAGAGATCCAACGAGAAAAAGTTTTGTGGTAGTTGAATAAACCTTTTTAATGGTTGTGGGTAAAATTATATACCATTTCAGAGGTATAGGAAGAAAATGGTTTCAATTAATCTCAGTGTTCCAATCCATACATGGTAAATGGTGTCAACTCTTCTGAGTTGGTGGATCATTTCAGCTAGCTGTCCTTTTCTTTGATGGTTTTGGTTGAACATGTTTTTTATGTCCTGCTGTAATTTATTTCAGTGTGTGCATTCCTCATTGCAAATCAATATCTTCTATTAACATTTCATTTGATAATATATTACCTTATATTACTTTGTTTGAGCTGGCGTGGTGTGTAGAGTATTCTGATCAAATCTTTATCTTTTCTTCTGTGCTTTTGCTATACAGTCGTGAGTTCACTCATCGTGTTAAGTCTGTATCTATGGCTAAGTTTACTTCTCAAGAAGTTGAAGCACTTCAAAATGGTGGTAATCAGGTAGAAATGAAGTTTTGTTCTCTTCTGAAAAGTAGGTAAATTATCTTATGATGACGAGAAATTTGCTTCTTTCAGCGTGCAAGGGAAATGTATTTGAAAGATTGGGATCCACAAAGGCAGAGACTTCCTGATAGCAGGTTGGAAATGTGTGATTTGTTGCATAAGGTTTTGACTTTCTGTGGAAATGTCTGGATTTTTCTTGCTCACTATCTATGTAATCTTTTTGTCATCTTTTTTTCTTTGTAGTAATGCTGATAAAGTTCGTGAATTTATAAAGAATGTCTATGTGGATAAGAAGTATGCAGGAGGGAAGACCTCTGACAAGCCTCCTAGAAGTGCACAGGTAAGATGACCTTAAACCATTCAATCTCTTATAACTAATTTTGACTAAAACTTCATAAAATAAATTCAACTAAACCTATGGGTTGCTGAATTCTGTTCTAAAAGCTAAAACCTTTAGAACTAGAAGCAAACAAGTGCAGGTTATGATACATTTGCTACCGCAGTTTTTTTTTTAGTTTTTCTTCAGGCTGAATTACAAGCATAACATATGATTATTCATAAATGAAATGGAACAGAACCATAGAAGCTTTGAGGAAGAGACAAGACGTGCTAGTTCCTATCATTCTTACTCCCAAAGTCCACCTTATGATTATCAATATGAAGAACGTCGTTATGGAAAACAAGCTGCTGTCCTCAGTAGGACCCCTGGTTCAGATCGAGGCTATTATGCTGCCAAGCTGTCTAGTTTTGCCTATAGTCCTAATCACTCGAGTGATCAGATGTACGAAGACAGGTTTGCTAATGAGGGCTCTGTTTCTAGGGTCTCAGACTATTCTGTGTCAAGTGGAGGTGATCCCTTCAGATGTGGTACAGAGTCTCCAAGTTTCCAAAGAGATAATGGAATCAGCAGCCCACCTGTTGAGCCTGCAAGGGAAATTTTGAGTTCAAACGGACAACATCAAACAGTAGATTTATTTTCAGAGGCAAATTTTAGAAGAGAAACAGATGGAACTCCACACCCGCAGGTCGTATGCTTAAAAAATTACTCTTATTAATACTATAAATTTTGGATTCCAAATTTTATATTACGTTCCAACTATGCTTTGGAAGTTGAAATATCTATTGTCTTTAGAGTCTCATTTGAGATTTATAACTCCTGACTTGATATGTTATTTTGTCAAATACTCGGCATGATGATCAGATTTTAACATGTAAACTGAGTAACTGTTCTAGTCCTTCAGTTGATATACAAATGTGCCTGCATGGAGCATATGCAGAGGTGTATTTATCCAGACCTGGTATTTGCATTTGAATCCTGTATCTGGGCATGTGCATGGGGCGAAATGGCCCCATAAAAAATGCAACTAGCCCTCCTCTTTTCTGTTTTTGGTTTGCTTGCATTTTCCTTCTATTTGGTAGTGCCCCATACTTTTGCATTGTTAGTGTTGATTGTTTTATTGTTTGATCAAGTTTTAATTTTTTTCTATTGGCTGGAATAAAATTATTCTTTCATTCAGAGAACCACATCAATGGAAAATGTTCGATCATTTGATGGCAACTCCATGTCTCTGAAGTCATATAATTCAGGTAGTTTTGGGGATGCTGTCTCTGGACCTGAACAACCTGTTGGAACTCCCCAAACTAGAAAACCTACTTCCCCACGAGCATCTCCTCCTGTGAATTATGGAGGCTTGGACCTTTTTAGCTCATCGGTTATACCAGAATCAAATTCCACTGGGGTTGCTGCAATTGATTTGTTTCAGTTACCAGCAACATCCGCAGCTCCATCAGCAGACTTTTTCCATCCAGCCACAATATCTTCATCTTCATCAATGAATTCTTATCAATCTTCTCAAACGTACCATCCTTTTTCTATAGACCTGTTTGCTGATACTACTGAGCAGCAGCCACCTGTAAAATTGCCAGGGTTTTCTATTCAGAATAATGAAGGATGGGCAACTTTTGATACTCAGCCGGCAGCATTCCAGGGAACTGAAAATATAACCCCTGCTGAAGTGTCCAGTGGTGGAGATTCTGTAATGAAGTTTGATCCCTCAAAAGAAAATGCAAATGTGCAGTGGCCACAATTTCAGCATTCAAGTGCTGATAACCCTCGCTTATCAATTTCTATTCCAGGGCAAGAGAGTTTATCTGGTGTTGGAGATTCTTCAACTAAGTTTGATCAGGTCTCCATGATAAATGCTAATATGCAGTTGGCAAGATTTCAGCATTCAAGTCCTGACAAGCCTGTTTCTTCAATTTCTAGTCCAGGGCAGAAGGGTTTATCCAGTGTTCAAGCTCCTCCTGTTTCAATAACTACTCAGGTCAGTTATCTTTTATGGTAAAGGATTCCTTCTTTAATTCTTATTTGCAGTGTTTTTTTATTTATATTTAAAAAATTGTTTTGCAGTTTTGGGAGGTAAGCTTAGGAACTCGGCTTCATGTCATTGGTTTTCTGGATATTTTGTTTCGTATCTGGCTTTCTATTTAAATAGAGCATAGAATTCTACATTAAAAAAAAAGAGCATAGAATTCAACCAGAAGGGTTGCAGTTGAGTTTATTGGTTTCTGTTTGTCTTTGAACAGTCATGGAATGCCTTTGATGATTCCACCGCAAACTTCTCGTTGGGGGGCATTAAACAAACTGGTGAACTACCCACAGCATCATATGACCATTCATTAACTGCCAATCAACATTTGAGCTTCGAAGGCTTAGAGGTTCTAAATTTGTCATCTTATTCTGTTGGAATGTCTCTTCTTTCATTTTTTCTCAAATTAATTTGGTTCCCAGGACTTCAGCAATGATGGGATTCAGTCAACTGCATCCTTTGGTGGTTCTTGTATAACAGCAGACATCACTATGGAAGCATCATATACTCAACCCATGGTTCCTCCCATGGTTTGTACTTTCACATCTGTGACCCTTTTGTTTTCTTTAATTTTTCACAGCAATTACGAGTTACTTTCTGCGACTGTCACCTTTTGAATAGGGAGAAAGCAAGATGCATCTGAATGGCTATAAATCAACAAATCCATTTGATCTTCCTTATGATTCTGATCTGGAACAGAACAATATGGTATGTCTAAAATTTCGTCATGTTGATAGTTTGACATGAATCAATAAAACAATTAGATATTTGGTCAAAATATGTAATTGCCCTGAAGTTGAATAACCTTATTTGAAGTTAAGGATAAGTTCTGGACCCGGGTAAGAGATGATACAATCACTCCCCCAAATCGTTTCAATATCACATTATACTGGATTGTAGGTATTGTAAGATGATATTGAAGCTCAATGGTGTGTTTGTGAGAGGTTAAGTTCTTTGTTTGTATTTTGTTTGTTTTTTATCTATATATAGTTTTTTATTCCTTTGCAGAAATTGCATGGTCATCTTCAGGTTTAATTCTTAAAATTAGGACATAAAACCTTTCAATGGTAACCAACCTCCGTTATCCGGATAAGTTTTTTTTTTTAAAAAAAGTATAAGTGAGCGACATGAAGATTAGAACTTACTGGTGAAGTTTGGTTTGTGTGCAATTATATCAGCACTAATGCATCAGATTTCATCAGAACTATGCAGTTAAGCATGTTTGAACGAGAGTAGTACTAAGATGGGTGACTTCCTGGGAAGTGTTCGTGTTGCACCCGTCTTTTAATTTGGGTCATGATATTAAAGGGTTCGAGGATGTTGGAGCTGTGTTTGATATTTTGATAGATTGGTAACCACTTTGTAAATGGGAGTACCTACTTGGTACTTTTGTTAATAACACTACTTTTATTTAAAAAAAAAATTGGTGAAGTTTGGTTTATGTTTCTTTATGCCATCAGGCTAGTGTCTCTGCAACTCTTGCTCCTCTGATGTGGGACAAATTAGGGTTGATTTGCCTACTCAGGGATTTGGGTATAAAACATATAAAATTCTTAATCATCGTTACTCAAGGGTTTGATTGCATCATACAACTAAAAATATTGAGAGAATTCTTGAAAAACTTTTTATTGAATAGTTGGGCTTCTTATCAAATAAGGTATAGGCTCTCTTCCCTTAAGGAAATTCAATTTATACAAGAAAGTGGTTTTGAAATCTTTTGAAACGAGAATTAAATTAAGAAAATCTAATACTAACAAAAATAGGAAAATTAAGTACTTCAAAGAAACAAATCCCTAAAGTTAGTAAAATTATAATAAATAGACTCCTACATAGACAATAGGTCTATATTTCAAAGAATTATAATTTTTGATATGTTATAGTACAATAGTTTGGTTAAGGAAACTCCTTTTTTTTTTCTTAAATGTTTTTTTTTTCATTCTAAGATTATGACATCTTAAGTATGATGTAGGGAGTTAATCACTGCTAGAATTTACATATGAAATCAGGCTGCATTTTTCCATATCATTTGGTAAGGAGTTGTTACCTGGTACCACTGCTAAAATTTTTATCTGGAATTGGGCCTCAGTGTTCTCTATCATTTGGTAACGGGGTGTTGCCTGGGCATGTTGCCGTTGTGTATGCCAGTTGATTATTACTGTTACTGCGAACCAAACCTTATTGAATTTGTTGATTGTAGAAAACAATATTCTGACTGATTCCAGTAAATGAGTGTCTGGAGGTGGGTTTTCGGGTTTTTGTTTATAAGGTTTTTTTTTTTACAATCTGCTGAGTGTTCTTTGGTGGCATCATATAATGGATTACTACAGTTCAACCTTCATAATTATGGGACCAGAAAGGTGATTGGGGTATGACTAGATCTTCTCCATGCTTCAAACTGAAACCTTGATACATGGAGAGACACATCAATTAACAATCCCAGAGTTCGAGATACAATTCCCGCAAATAGAATCAGTTCTCTCTGTAAGTGTTGCCAAAATATCAAATAATGCAGTATATGACAAATTTTTCTTACGCTAGACCAGATGACAATTTCCTTTCTTTTTTTTGGAAAAACATGAGAAACATGAAAAGATTTAGATATAATCCTGAGAAGGATATTATAAAATAAATTTGATTCTCATGATCAATATACCTCAAACATGAAATTTATTGTATAAATAAATCAGAAAGGAAATTTTAAGAAGTGCATTCTTTTCAATATTCAACACTTAAAAAAGTGAAATTCATTATAATTGATAATTATATTTATAGACCTCTGGGAAAAATGATATTGTTAATTGCATGCTGGCTTCTTGTTTCTAGTGCATTGTAGTTTCATTGGAATGAGTGCTGTCTGCTTATCAATGGACTTAGGGCATGTGTAACACCTTGTATTGACACATAAAGAAGGTTTTACTGTATGTAGAATGAATGCCCCACCAAGAGTAGTTTTTTTCTTTTTTGCTTCAGAAGCAGAAAGAGAATGTATCTTGACCATTGGTAAACTTATGAGAATGGGAAAAATTCTAGCGAACGGATGCTTTAGGTGCAAAAGGGATGCGGAGTCATGTAATCCTATTCTTTTATGGTGCCTGGTGGTCTACAGTTTATGGCAATGACTTATGTTTACTGGGAATTAATTGGGTCATTGCAGGAACCGTGAGAGATGAATTATGGGCTTGAGAAGGTATTAGTAGGGGGAGGAAAATTGTAAATTTTATTCCACTTACTATTTTTTGGGTGGTGTGGAAAAAAAGAAATAAGAGAGCTTTTGAAGTAAGTGAAGGAGAGATTATGAAGATTGGGGATAGATGATTGCATTATTTGGGTTTAATAGGGTGGAGGATTTTGGTAAATTTATTGATATATTGACCGAACTATAAATATTTTTTGTAAATGGGTGGCATCTCTTTGGTGTCTTTGTGTTAATATACACCTTATATATATATATATATTTTTTTTAAATGTTTTGGTGCAGATGCCTAATTGGTTCCTTGATTTTGGACAAGAGCCAGCATATTCTGGAAAAATATTTGTTTCTTTTTTCTCTATCCCTGACTTACACCTTGAGTTATTTAGGTATACTAGTTATATGATACATGCATTGACATGATTACTGAATATGCATCATCAATAGCTAAGATGACAGGCTTAGGCTGCTATACATGTTGAATTTTATCAGTGATTGCCAAGATGGTTGTGAAATAAAATAAAGAGAAAAGTTATATTTTTAGAAACTGATGAGTGCATTAGTTGATAGAGATCAACTTTGATGGTCCATTAGAAATATTCAAAAACTTATGAAGTAATATCCATAGTGATGTATTATTTGTGGACTTATATATATCATTATGTGGAAGTTCTTATACGGAGAGAACTTTACAAATCTAGAACATTTGAACCGAGTGAAAAAATTTTGCCACCCACTTTGGTGTACACCTCTTTCCTTAAGGAATTTAATACTTATCAAACAAGCATCTTTAGATTTTGAGACAGTTATGAACCAAATTAGTAGATACATTTTCTCAAGCCGTAACAAGAGGAAATTATACTGTTTTATATTCTCAAGTGATAAAACTGATATGGAAATAGGATTTGCCTGTAGGCACCAATCAAACAGCTCCCCTTTTTCTCCTCCCTCCTCTCCAAATGTTGGGCAATAGAATACATGACTTACAAAATATTATGTGTATGGTTTTGTGTTTGTTTTGTAATTTTTTATCCTTGTATGTATATTATGGCAGTTCTTGGACATGAGTTCATTGCAAGCTGCACTGCCTGATGCCCAGTTGCCGTCCACCTTTGTTGGTGGTGTGTCACAACCGTGGTTTCATCAAAACACAGTTAGCTCTTATATTCCAGCAGTTCCACAAGGTAAATGATCTTACATGTAGACTCTTACCAGAGGATCTAAGCATTTTTCTTGGTTACTCATTTTGGGAGTGTTTTGCGGGAACTCTTTCTGTTAACTTTTTCTTGGTGACTTAAAGCATCACTTATGGACCAGTGATGAGAGACTGAAAGCAATTTAAAAAATTTCAAACTGCTACTTTCCTCTTATTTCTCAAAGGGTTCCTTTGGTTTTCCAGGTGGCTTAACGTACATGGGAGGGCAAACATCAAGTTCTCAACTATTGTAAGTTGGCACTCCATGTAAATCTGTTGGAGGTTGTTGTAACCATTGCTTGTATCATGCAATTTGATTTACTTAATGATTTTGTGACGTTTAAATTTTGTGACATTTAATCAATCTGATGAACTTTGGTTATCTATTTTAGAATGAATAACCGATTTTGGGTATTGAAGAAGTGAAGGAAAAATAAAAACAAAAAATGGTGAACTCGTGCAGATCCATAGGATCATGGTTTTTGCAGGACATTCTGCAAGAAATCCATTGATTGAGATAGATGTTTGCGTTCTCTGTCAAATATTTCTTGGCATCTCACAATTCTGCTGATTGAAGATTGCCTTTCCTGCAGGAATGTCCCAGCACAAGAGCATGTTGCTTCTATTGGGGGAAATCCTTTTGCTTAAGGATTCTCTACTAGCGAAGGGCCCTTTCCTCTTGGTAATATAATCTTGAGTAACTAATTTTAGCTGCTCTTCCACACTGTAAAATCCAAAATTGTTGCGGGTATTGTTTGTGTTTGTATTCTTTGTAATAATAGAATATGTGCGGCTGTCAAAATCCCTTGTTGCTTGGTGTATCGAAGGTCTCCATATGTGTGTGCTAAATTATTTTAGAGTTAAGGTAGCTATAGAAATTTAATTTGTTACTTTTTCGAACCAACAGAAGTGTACTTTTAGTTCAGTCAGTGTTAAAGTTCTGCTGGATATTAAGATGCTGTTAGCTATTCATACTGGCTATAGTTTGGATTGTCAATTTCATCTTAATGCATAATTGGATCATATTGATATATACAGTTTTGTAATGCTAGATCTGAGATTTCACTTGTCAACTATTGAATTGTAAAAACATTTTGTTGGATTCAGATGTAAAGATTTCACTTGTAAAATTTTTGGAATCAGTTTTACCAGTGGCTCAATCATGGGTAAGGAGGACTTTGTTAGGTCTAAAGTCTCTGTATACTGCAGTCCACTCAGCAATCTTCGTGAAGATATCTCAAACCTCTACCAGCGCCTATGGCAACCTTCATCCTATTATTACAACCAATCGCATCATTTGGATCTATCATTGCTGATAAACATATAGGTGATGGCGAGAGTAACTGAAAACCTAAATGATAGCCAGAAATGATAGAGAGAACCAGGAATGACTATTCAACTAGGTTACCACACAAATGCTTATCCAAGGAACCACTAGAGGCAAACTTGTAAACAAGAAGCCATACTTTTTTGAAGCAGTAGCCAGCCAGCATTACCAGATTTCTGTGTTGTGCAGAGCTCAAAACTGCAACCTCAGAGCAAAATTCAGATGTCCCTTGTGGACTTAAACATTTTCTTCTGCTTCACAGCAATGACTTGCCCATGAAGCAAGACTCCTTTATATACAGGGCCATGTTCCCCTCTTCTAACAAATTCTCACTTGAGAATCCATTGTAGTGAAGCAGAAGAAGAGGAAGAAGAAAACCATTCAACTAATAGGTTATATACAACAGAATATATTTTGGTTTTGTTTTCACGATATATTCCAGATTTGTAATTATTAACATTTAACCTGTGGGTTAGTGAAAGAGAAAAAAAAAATAAAAAATAGGATTTTAACTTGAGGCTTTTTACCAGGCAAAACTTTAATTTGGGCATAGTTATTAACTTCTGGAACCGCAGCAGAGCAGAACAGGCAACCACTGATATTAGATTGACAAAATGAAGATTGAAACAAAAAACTTTTATCGCATCTTTTCTAATGCTTCAGTTAGGATAAGAGAAAAGTTGTGAAATGTACTATACAAATGAAATAAACACAGACGATAAAATGTATTCTGACTATCTGGACCAAGTATGAATAGTCTTTTGTTCTACAAATATTTTTGTTATAGCAATTTCTTTAGACCGAATTGATCTGTTATAGCAAGATTGGTTTCGATTCACAATGTAATTTTGTATAATTTGAGAATTGTAGTTATAGAATTCTGATCCTGTACATAACAAACAGAAATTCAGAACTTTTTTGTTGTTAATTTGTGAAAGCAAAATAATACATAATTCACACCAGATATTCCAAAAGTAATTATTGATTTGAAGACTACAGAACAAGCGTGTATTATATTTTACAACAGAATATCTATTCAATACTACAGAGAGCTCATCAAGCAACCCTTGTAATAAATTGATAAGGCATAGTATGCTATAAGCAAACCAAATCCATTATACGTTCAAAAAGCTTAAACCATGAAGGCAAAGGTAAATCCTAATTGATAAGACACATCTTTCCTTTTTTCTACTCTAAAACTCAGAATCCAAAGTCTCAATACCCCTTAATAAGTATCCAAAAAAGTAGGTTAAACTTATTAATTTGTACATGTAAAAAGTTCTGATAGTTGCTGGACTAGGTGTCCAGCTGACCGAAGTACCTGCCTGAAATTGTGGCCAAAATATTTAACATTATCACCTCATCATCCGCTTCTGACTTCCCAGCTCTAAGGCTTGCACACTTGCGAAGCAGGCCACGAATAGAAGCAGAAGTATCAGCATCAAGTGGAGTATCAACTGCTGCACACAGAGCAAATAGCCAAGCACATTCTTTCTTTGATAGGCTGCTCATTGCCTCTATTGAGTTTATACGTTTCCTAAGTGTTGAAACTCGAGTTACAGAGTCCATTCTATGAATTGCAGATATGGTTGGATAGTCACCAGATCTGTCACCAACAGAAGCTTTAGGATTTGGATTTTTATGACAAGGTGAAGTTTCATTTTCTTTAGCAGTTGAATTTGGCTGATCAGCAGAGCTTTCAAGGCTGGAATCATTGGAGATGTGGGAAGTCTCGATTTCCTGAGTAGTTGAATTAATAAATTTCTCAACAATAATATTTTCCATTAGCTGACAAAAGACATTCTCCTCATTAGCAGTAACTATAGGTTGTATTCCACCAGAAGCTTCAAGGCTTGAACCCTCCAGATGCGACAGAGACTGGCAAATAAAGAGAAAGCAGTCTCTTCAATATGAAATTCTTCTCATCAAATTTCATATATTCTATAGAAAAAATTCTTTTCAGTTTATGAAGAGACTTGAAAGAAGAAAGAGTATCTTTCATTCAGAATCTGAAATAAGTTCTTTTCTTCTCATTTTGAAAATGAAGTTATGCCACAAAATGGTTCTTGAAACAAAAAGAACAATGAATTTGGGTAGAAGCACATACCAGTCTTAGCTCAGAAAAATCAGACAGAAATTCATCCTCCCACTCTTTCAGTGGTAAAAGATGTTCTGGACACTTAGCAATTTCAGGAATCTGGGGCATATATACACTCTGTTCTTTCTTATTTTCACATTTATCAAGTTTGGCCACCTTGACTTTTGGAATCTGAGCAGCTTCCCACCTGAGCAGGAGAAGGAAATCCTTTAATTGTTTTTCATGGAATCTAAAAAGGATACATAAGATGGTTACCCTTGTATATTAAATATGGTCCAATTTTAAAAAATTTCCATAATTATAGAACATAAAATTATCTAAATGGCTCTCTGACAGCAAAGCTGGTCAAAATAATTTGTATGGACAGTTTGTAATCAAGTAGAACTCTATAGATATCAAGCATCATCAAGATCAATCATATTCCATAAACTTCTGTCTTTCTCTTTAAGAAGTTCCTAAGCAACATATATCCTTGAAACTCAAATACTACAGTATGCAATTTCATCTAGATATTAAGGAAAAAAGAATTTTGACATAGGACAAATAGAAATTAATTTGTCTACTTAAAATTTTAAGATAAACTTTAATATTAATATTAGAGTCATCAGGTATTACATCTATGATTTGATTAAATCACACAATTGATTATTAAAATATTCTCAAAGTGTGTCATTGAATAATTTATTGATGATCTCAGGAAAATTACAAATGTATTTATATAGAGTGCCAAGTAAGTTTTTTATGGGTATGATTTAGAAGGTCTATGACCATGTTAGTTGAGATTTTATTGACTACATGCTTCGAAAGATGAGTTTTGGTGCGAAGTGGAGACGGTGGATCAAGGAGTGTATTACTAGTACATTCTTTGTTGTTATGATTAATGGTTGTCCTTCTTCATTCTTCAACGTGTCCCGCAGCTTAAGGCAAGGTGACAACTTTTCACCTCTTCTCTTTATCACCATTATGAAAGCCATAAACAGGATGTTAGAGAAGGCTAAGGAGTGTGAACTTTTAGAGGCATGTGGGTGGGCAAAAACAATCAATAAGCGGAAGTGTCTCATCTTTTTTTTTTATTGGGGATGATATCATGATTTTTTGCCAACCGGTTGAGCAAATGGTATGAATTTGAGGGCTGTACTCTTATGTTTCCAAGCTGTTTCAGGATTTAATATCTTTTTTTTAGACATGTTTAAGGATTTAATATCAATCTTGATAAGTCAGAAATGGTCAGTTTTCGGAGGAGGGGTGATGAGGAAGCTTTTGTTGATGGGGTGCAGAACGGCTAAACTTCCTTTAAAATATCTGCGAGTGCCTCTTGGTGCGAGGTAAAAAGAGAGAGGAATTTTGAGAGGAGATTGGCTAATTGGAAACGGAACTTGTTATCCAAAAGGGGCAAGCTTAATCTTGTAAAAAGTACTTTATCAGATATTCCCATCTATATTTTATCAGCTCTTACAATTTCTGTCATGGTTGCTAAAAAATTGGAAAGAATACAATGCCGGTTCCTTTGGAGGGGAGATGATGATGATAGAAGGAGATATCATTTGGTGAATTGGGAGGTTAAAAAGTCGATGGGTGAGAAGGGCTTGAGCATTAGGTCTTTTGTCGAAATGAATAGGGCTTTACATGACAAGTGGTTGTGGAGATATCTTAATGAGGAGTATAGGATGTGGAAGAGGATTGTTGAGGCGAGATGGGGTAAATGGAGTGGAAGAGGCTGTTGGAGCAGTATGGGGGGTCCCTATGGTAGCGGGTTATGGAAAAAAATCAGCCTTTATGGTGCTAATTGGTGTAATTTTGTTAAATGGAATCTGGGTAGGGGAAACAATATACTTTTTTGATTGGATGATTGGGTTGAAGAGGGATGTCTCAAGGATTGTTTTCCTAGAGTTTATGCAGTTGCCCAGAATAAAGGTATTTCCGTGGAAGAGGTCGTGGTGGCGTAGGAAATGGTGGAGGGTGGAACGTGGTAGTGACTAGGAATCTCAATGAATCGGAGGTGGAGGAATATGAGAATTTGCTTATTTTGCTTTCCAAGGTTTGTGTCAGCATTAATAATGATAAAATGAGTTAGGAGCTCAAGAAAAATGGGAATTTTTCTGTGAAATCTTATTATGAGTATATTATGGCAGAGAATGGCAGCAGACAGCTTTGTTTCCCAGCCAAGCAGATCTGGAAAGTGCAGGCTCTGCCTACAGTTGTTTTTTTTTGCTTGGGAGGCCAGCAGAAATTGCATACCGACAAGCGACAACATAGATGAAAAGAGGAAAGCTGATGGTGAATAGATGTTATATGTTAAAAGGGAGGCTGAAACATGCAGTCATCTTCTTCTCCACTGCGCAGCAGTCCAGGACATATGGTTTATGATATTTAGCCTGTCAGGAGTACAGGTACCATCAAGGAGGAGCTGTGGGCTTGGGCTGGGATTGATAAAAAGAATAAAAGGTTGACTAAACTAATCCCTTTGACTATTTTGTGGATCATTTAAAATAAAAGGAATAGGAGAGATTTTAATGGGATGGAAAGTGACATGACTAAAATTAGAGATAAATGGTTCTATCTTTTTGCTTCTTTATTAGTAGAATGTGATTTGTATAGAGCGAAAGATTTTGGATATATGATTGATTGCCTATTCAATAAGTAAATAACTTTGTAAATGTGCTGCATCCGCTTGGTATTTTGTGAATATATTCTTCCTATTTATTTTTAAAAATAGGATATGATTTATACAAAGAAAAATTACTAAAACTAATAAAATAACATTACTCCAATAAGATAGAAGATACTAATAATAATAAGATTAGACATGGATAAGGGTTTTGACATGGAGAAGACTTATGATCATGTTGCTTGGAATTTTCTATTTCATATGATAAAGAGGTCAAGGTTCGAGATCAAATAGCAAGCTTAGATGAAGGCATGAATTACTTCTTCCTTTGTTGTTTTGGTGAATGATGCCCTTCTATTTTTTTAAGACCTTTAGGGCTTTAGACAGAGTTACTCCTTTGCTCCCTTGCTCTTTATCATCCATATGGAGGCCTTAAATAAATTGTTGCTCAAGGCTAGGAACGGAACAGGTGGAAGTAAAACATCTATTCTTTGTTGATACCCCCGTATTCTTTGAGCCAATTGACATCCTCAATGTCATTTGGGTTTGGTATGCTTTCAGGCTGTCTCAGGCCTTGAAATTAACAAAGCAAAGTCAGAGTTAACTCAGTTGGGAGACAATGAGGCAAAGAATTCGGCTAATATTTGAGAAGGAAACATGTCAATCTTTCGATTAAGTATTTGGGTCTTCCCTGTGGGTAAAATTTAAGGATGCATTATTCTAGGACCCAGTGGTCAACAAATTCGAGTCTCATTTGGCAGGACGGAATATTGGTTTACTGCCCAATGGTGGAAGACTTACCCTCTCCAAGAGCTGTTGCTAACATTCTCAAGTTCATGTCTTTGACCACCATTCCAGTGAGTGAAGCCAAGAGGTTGGAGGCAATTCCACACCGATTTTTATGGGGCGACTCAGATGATAAGAGAAGGTCTTACTTGGTGATGTGGGATATGGTGAAACAACCATTTCAGAGGGGTAAGCTAGGAGTGAGATTTTGGTTGAGTTCAACTCGACTCTCCAAGGAAAGTGGCTTTGGAGGCTCATGTGGGAGCAAGGTAGCTTATAGAGGAAAGTGACAGTGGTTGAGTATGGAGTAGAATCATGTGGCTGGTATGTCAAGAATTCGAGGGGTTCACATGGCTCAAGGTTGTGAAAGAGAATCAATAGGGCAAAGGTGAATTCGAGAAATGCATCAGTTGGAAAACTGGGCCAGGGAGAAGATGAGTGTTTGGAGGGACGATTAGAATATAAGGGGCTCTATACTTTCAATTTCCTCCAGTCTTTGTCATTGCCGAGTATAAAGAGTGCCGTGAAATTCTACTTGGCACTCCCTTATAGGAGCACTTGGATTGTTGAATTATTCAAGAACTTGAATGATTGAGAAATTGATGATTACATAGAACTTTTCAATTTGCTTTCTCTAGTGGTGGTCTCCAATGAAATTTAGAATGAACCTTTTTGAGGCTTGAATTCAGACTTTTCTCAATCAATTCACATTACATGCATTTGACCAAAGGAGAGGGTATATGATAAGTTCCCTTTGAGAATGATTTGGAAAATGAAAGCAAGCCCTAGTATCATGCATTTATAATGATGGTTGAAATGTTTGAGAACCGGTTTGCGAATTGGAAGAGGAACTTCTTATCAAAAGGTGGAAGATACACTCTCATCAAAAGTACACTTGCTAACATTCCAATATACTATCTTACCACCCTAACTATACTGGTCAGCATTGCAAAAAGATTGGAATCAATTCAATGTTGCTTCTTATGGGGGGGAATGGTATTGAGAAAAGAAAGTATCACTTGGTTAGATGGCCAGAAGTTCAAAAAACCTCATAACATGGACGGTTTGAATATTAGATCTTTGGTCCATATGAAAAAGTCTCTTCAAGGCAAGTGGCTGTGGAGATTCTTCAAGGAAGAGGACAGATTATGGAGAAAGGTAATAGAAGCTAAATGGTGCGACCTTGATTTTGCTAGGGAGGGTTGCCGTGACAATAGGGGCCATGGCTTGGCATTATGGAAGAATATCAAACAGGGCTGGCCGAGATTTACAGAGTATATCAGCTGGAAATTGGGTAGGGGAAACTGCATAAGGTTTTGGCATGATGAGAGTCTGGATGGAGGATACTTGAAAACTAGATTCCCTAGAATATATGTCATTGCACAATCCAAAAACATAAGAATTGCGGAGGCATATGCGACGTAAAATGGAGGTTTGTCCTGGACAGTGAGTGTCTCTAGAAATTTAAATGATTGAGAGGTTTTTGATTATGAAGAGGTTTTGAGGCTGGTCTCACAATGTCAAATTAGTGATAAAGCGGACCAGATTAGATCGAAACCATCCAAAAAAGATGAATTCTCGGTTGATTCGTTTTATTGGTAGTTGGTGGGGCTAGGCAGGATAACATACCCCTTTTCCCTTCAAGACAGATTTGGAAATCCAATGTTCCACCTAGAATTGTTTTTTTCGCGTGGGAGGCTTGTAAAGAAAGTATATTGACACTTGATAAACTGAAGACTAGAGGTCAGATTGTGGTTAATGGGTGTTTTATGTGCAAGAAGGCTGAGTAATCTTGCTGCCACTTACTTCTTCACTGTGAGGTGGCCCACGATTTATGGTGCCAAATTTATAGATTGATTGAGACTAATTGGGTCATATTTGGTTCAGTTTTTGATGAAATCTGGGCTTGGAATGGGATTGACCTGAAAAAGAATATTGTTAAAATTATCTCTTTAACCTTTTTTGGGTCATCTAGAAAGAAAGGAATAAAAAGCATTTGATGGTATTGAAAGGGATATCAATAGACTAAGAGAGTTATGGTTTAATTATTTTGGTAACATTGTGTTGGATCATGACATCATTAGAGATGAGGATTTTGGAAAAGTTATTGGCTCCCTAACAATTTTGTAAATTTGTAACTAGGTGGTACCCCCATTAGTTCCCTGTTAATATATATTTATACTTTTTATCTAAAAAAAAATCTATTTGAGCTCCTTAATGAATTTCATGAGTCAGGGTCCATTAAATATTTTAACTCTACATTTTTTATAATTATTCCTAAGGTGGAGGAGCAATAAGTATCAAGGGTTTCGAATCTATCAGCTAAGGAGTGTGTATAAACTTATTGCTAAAGTGTTGTGGCAAGGAGAATGACTAAGGTGATGGGGAGAGTGGTGGGTGAGTGTCAGCATGTTTTTATGGAGTACAGGCAGAATCTAGATGCGGTGTTCATTGCAAATGAAATTGTGGATGAACTGCTTCACAAAAATATGGAGGGTGTCTTGTCTAAGTTAGATATGAAGAAAGCCTCCCTATGATCATATGAATTAGAGTTTCTTGACTATGTGTTGAAGTGAATGTGCTTTGGGGACAAGTGATGCAAATGGATAAATTCATGCATTTTTACTTCTTCATTACCATTATGGTTAACGTGGGTCTATCATCTTTTTTCAAAGCCTCCAAATGCTATAGGCAAGATGATCCCTTGTCCCTTTTACTATTTATTATTGTAATGGAAGCTTTTAATAAAACGCTTTGCAAAACTAAAGAACTTGAGATGTTTAAGGGTTTAAAAGTTGGCGATGGTGAACATACGAAATATGTTACTCATTTAGTTTTTACTGATGGTAATTTGTTATTCTGTGAACCAAAGGAGAGAGCTCCTTTTCACTTTATATGCATTTTGTTGAGCTTCGAAGTGGTTTTTAAGTTCAACAATAACTCAACCAAGTTTGAATTGGGGAGATTAGGTGATGAGATAGATGCTAATAGGTTGACTAGGATTCTAAGATGTAGAAACGTGAAGCTATCAATAAGATATTTAAGACTCCAATTAGGTGTTAAACTCAA
>NW_019014619.1:174012-200018 GCF_000150535.2 Carica papaya | reverse complement strand
GAGGGCTGACGGCTAGGGTTTGGGCTCCTATGCGACGTGAAGTATTTATACCCATCTCACGTTGATCTGCACCATTCATCGCGATTTATCTCATTCGTCCGATCGCACCTAAAGAGAAAACAAATATGGATCATCCACCACGATTTGATCTCGACCGTCCGATTACGGATAAGGAGGAAACGAATCTGAACCGTCCACACGCACGGAATCGATCTTGGACCGTCTGATCGTGGGACATGCGGATCGCCCGCGTGGCCTCCCGCATGGCACCAATGTTAGCGTGCATTGCCACACAGTGTGCTCCCGTTCATCAGGGCTGCTTACTGGGTGGTCCTGTGTGGCAGAACTTTTTCTATTTGCACTTTAATTCTTTATTTTTAATTTTTCTTTCAAAAATACTCTATGAACTTAAATTTTTACCTATTTTTCTCAAAATTGTTTTCAATTATATCCCTGCCTATTTTTTTTAATAATTTAATAAAATTGAATATAAATTAATTTATAATTAATTTTTTTATTTATTTTTAAGATACCAAAATTGATCCCAGACTAAATTTCGGACCCAAGTATTACACAAGATAATTTATTTTTTAAAAAACATCTATTATTATTTTTTGATTTTGTAGTTTTTGTGTTTACGTAAAAATACTCTCGTTCTAGTATTTGATAGTAAAAACAGAATCATACACTAAAAATTTAATATGAGAATTCAATTTCATTGAATAAAAATTTATTTTCCTCAACATTTTAATATTTGATAGTAAAAACAGAAGCAGAACCTAAACAAACATACACTAAAATGTTTGCTTCTTATTCTCAGAAATTGTTGATCGTCTGAATTATGTACGTTTAAATTTTTTTTCAAATTATTTGGTAAAATTTTCAAGTAATTTACCTCAAAGTGCAGTTTTTTTCTGCAATATGCTCAATAACTGAAGAATTTTACTATGACATGCAAAATTTAGAAATAACAATTTCAAAACTAAAGATATTAAAAATTTATTCAATTATTCAAAAACATGCATTTATGGTGCGATAGAATATTTTCTGCCTTGGGTCGCATCTCCCATGTGATCGACATTTTATTATATATATATATATATATGTATATGCTCATGATTGACACGAAACCAAGCGTGTTAAAGTCAACTTTTCACACAGACTTGGTTGCCATCAATATATATGTACACATGGTCTCTCAGCAGGAGCAAGAAGGTTGATTTTCTGGTTTGATTTGGCAAAGCCAAACAAAATGCCCAGGTTGGGGCCATTGCAGGAATCAGCAGGGCAGAGTCATCAACCTATGGCTCGGTTGAAGCCAGTAGGGAGAAGCGATGATAGTCCAACCAGAGAAATTTGCTGTATTAGAAATACCCGGCAAGCTCTTCATCCAGGATTCTGTAAATTCACCAGGCGAAACGCGATCCCTGTCGTTGTGATGAGCATAATGGTACTTCTTCTTTTACACGCGTAATATATACAAGTACATTCAAGAAAATGAAGTACATGTTATTTAATATTTTATATATATTACATGTTTATTAGTAGTGATATTAAAGTAGATATTCACATATATGAGCAGAAGACTGTGAAGAAGGTGACGATGACCTGCCAGAAGATTGTCTTGAAGGTGAAAATGAAGTGCCAGAAATGCCGGGCTAAGGCGCTACGGGTGGTCGTTGAAACACTGGGTAATTAGTTATTATTATTATATATAAATATATATGTATATGCATATGTATGTATTGCTATAGCAGTTTTTTGTATAAATTTATATATTTCATACATTAACTAATACATTCAATGAGCACACGGTATTATAAAGTTGAATTCGATATCACAATTTTTTTATAAAAATTCATCTACCAACTACCCAAGTGAAGATTAATTAATTATATATTATAATATTGATGTAACACAGTTAAGTACATGCATTAATGCATATGTATGTGTATACATATATATATATATGTATATATACATACTTGCGTATATTATGTCATATCATACATGGATTTTTTAAAGAAGAATATTTTATATAGACTAAGTAAATATTGAAAGGAGAAGATGAATAATATGTAAATAATCGCAGGAGTGAAATCTGTAGCATTGAGAGGGGAGGAGAAAGACAAAAATGGTAGTAATCGGAGATGGAATTGACGCTGCTAAGTTGACCTCCGGTTTAAGGAAGAAAGTGGGCCCTACTGATCTTATCTCCGTTGCAGAGGTTGAGTAACTCTTTAATTAATTAACAAGAACTATATATATATATATATATACATATAGTTTTACATCATATATTTCTGCTCAGAATATGTAATAAATATGTTTGACATTACCATAGCATATATGTTATATGAACTGATTATGTCTTGGAGGTTTTGGATTTGAATTTGCATTGAGTTATGTTTTTATGCTTTGCTTTTATTTTAATATTTGTTTATATGCATTATTTAATTAATAAAACTATAAATTTATAATATAAAAAAATACATATATATATATATATATAGACTATAGATCCAACTAAATTATTTAATTTATTGGTCGCTCCATGCCTTACTTTTTATATTCAAATAATATAAAAATAATTAATTAATTATAACCGAAAAAAAGGGTAATGCAACACCTACGATAGGAGTATTATATTGTATTTTTGAAAGAAATTATTGAAGAGAGAGATTAATTAATTAACTAATTTGAGTTTATATGCTATTTTTATTTTTATTTAATAAAAATTTTTATTTATTATTTTTAAATAAAAATTAATACATTTCAATAATTATATAATATTTATATACCAAAAGTAAATAATTAATTTTATAACGAAAAAACAAAAATACACGTAAACGGCGATACAAAATTACGTCCTCATAAAATATAACTAAAAGACTTTGACATAATTTCTCTCGTAAATATTAAAATATTTTAATAAATTTGTGTGAACATCAAGAATTTGATCTGAACTTGAATTCTTATAAGCTACTTCATCTTGAACAAAGTGATTTATATTTGGTTCCTGTATAATATTTTATATTTGCAAAAAAGATACACAATTCAAATATTATTACAAACAGAGCTAGTGGCATAGTCACAAGAGTTCACAACTCAATTAGTATGGGACATATCCATATTGGTTGCTCTTCAAGACCGAGTAGAAGAAGGAAAGAGATTCTAAAAGAAGGAAAAAGATCTAATGACATCAAAATAATAAAATAAAGATTGAAATTCTCATGTACGGTTATAGAGAGTAGCATAACTAGTGATTTATCTCTCAACTTTTACATCATTATCCTCCAAAAAGCTAAATTCTACCTTACTTCAAATTATCATAACCATACATGTGTGTGTATATATACTATATTTTTGTCAAAAGAGCTAGTTATTATGGCCATAACTATATAAATATTCAATTGATTGTAATGCTTAAGTTTAAATTTAATGTAAATTAAATTTATTTAAATGTAGTTTTTTTATTTTTTTATTTTTATTTTGGAGTGAAAATGAAATAATTTTGATGGATGATGAAATTGAAAATAATTTCAGGAAAAATGGGTTGGGTGAAATTTTGGATTCTGGGGATATGTTTGAAAAAAAA
Source organism: Carica papaya (assembly GCF_000150535.2). The sequence goes on along the minus strand of NW_019014619.1, from coordinate 196,420 downwards.
AATCAGAAACTGAGGATCAAAATATAATTTATGGAAGTTTTGCTACGTCAGATGCCCGGTCAGCAAGCCCGATGAATCAGGACGTGCCTCGTGGCAGCGAATGCTGACGTAGTACCACACGAGCGATTCGCGTGCCCGCAATCGAACGACCCAAATTCGTTCCCACGCGCACGGACGGATGGTCCAGATGCATTTTCTTCCCAAACGCGATCAAACAATCAGATTTGAACGTGATCAGACGGTCCAGATTAAATCGCGATGGATGGTGCAGATTGGATCACGATAAACGGCCCAGATTCACTTCCTATTTAATCGCAATCCGACGGTCCATATCAAACGCGATGGATGGCCCAGATTAAAAGCGGACGGATATAAATAACTCTCATCCACACCAAACCCTAACCCTAGCTGCCAGACCCCCTCGCTGGAGAAGAAGACCAGGCCACCGGGAAGGAGACCGCCGCCACCCACCGCAGCACCGGAGCCCTTTCTGACCACCAAAAAAGGTAAAAAAAAAAATTTTTTACTCGAAATTCAATTCTAAACACACCCATGGCCAAATCGGAGTAAAAGGACTCGCATATTGACCGAAAAACGCAGGCGAAACCCGGCAGCACCGCCGCAGAAATTTCACAAAATGCCTCCGATGAGGCCTTTTCCAATTCCCGTTATGTGTAATTTTTCTATCGTTGTGATCACCGTGTTCTTCTCTACAGGTTGACCGGAGCAAAACACCCAACCGCAGCGTGAGCTGGAGAAGCCGTTGCACCGGAGTGCCTCGTCGCTAGTAAGTTTCGATTTTTGTATTTTTTCAGACAACCGAGGCTCCTTAACGTATTTTCTCGCAGGGATTGATGCAAAGTCGGCCAAATTCGACCGAAAACAGCCGACCAGAGGTGGACTGTCGCTGTGCTAGAATTTTGAAATTGACCAAGTGGGCCCTGAGACTGATTTTATGTCTATTTGGGATATTTGTAGGTACTATTAGCACGTTTTAATTCCCAAAAAAAAAATTCAGGGAACCCGAGAATCGCCCGTATACACAATCGAACAGTTTAGCTTTTCAGGCATCAAATCGAATAAAGATCCCTCACTCTATTCCCTATCATATAATTGAAGTCTAAATAAATAATAATCTACTATTTTTTGCGAATTTAGAAAATGTGCATAATTAATTACAGATTGTTAATGGAGCTAGAACTAGAAATTTTTTACTGTTGTTTGTTGATTGTTTTTACAGTTTATAAGCATGATGGTATCTTATTAATTTATTTTATGGCTTTGAATGCATGTATGATTTATTCTATAAGCTTATGACTGAATTGAGAAAAATGAAGGTTCAACGGTAAAAATTGTGTGATTAAGTAAATGAATGAAATGAAATGCCTCCCACCTAGGTTTGGGTTGTGTTTTAATGTAGCATGGGAATGTCATAGCCTATGGGTCCAAACAGTTGAAGAGTCATGAGAAAAGCTATCCCACCCAAGACTTAGAGCTTGCCGCAATCATACACGCCTTGAAGACTTGGTGTCGTTATTTGTATGGGGAGACCTTTTAGATCTATACCGATCACAAGAGTTTGAAACACATATTCACTCAAAAGGATCTCAACATACATCAGAGAATGTGGATAGAACTTATCAAGGACTATGATTGCAATATCTTGTATCACCCTAGTAAGGGCAACGTGGTAGCCGACGCACTCAGCAGGAAAAGTGCAGGTACATTAGCCTATTTGATGGTTTCATAATGTAGGCAGATAGGGGCCACACAACAGGTACATCTTTAGGACCTGAAGAAAGTTTCATATTTGGGCCACCTAACTATTCAGCCTGAGTTAATCCAGAGAATAAAGGAAGCTCAGTCCGCTGATTCCACCCTAGTAGCCCTCAAGAAAGATACATAACAGGGAGTTAACTCAGAATTTTGAATCTACGCTGATGGGTTGCTCAGATTTCAGAACATAATGTGTATTTCAGTTGACAGTAAGTTAAAAATGGACATTATGACAGAGGCCTATAGCTCAAAATTTATCATGCATCCCGAAAGTACTAAAATGTTCCAAAGTATGTGACCCTGATTTTGATGGAACGGGATGAAAAGAGATATAGCTGATTTTGTTTCTAAATCTTTGGTATGTTAGCAGGTCAAGGCAGAGCATCAATGCCCAAGTGGGTTATTTCAGCCATTACCAATCCCGGAGTGGAAGTGGGAACATATCACCATGGACTTCGTGACATGATTATCTAAGGCACACTCAGGATATGATGTCATCTGGGTAATTCTTGACTGGCTTACCAAGCCTTTTTACTTCTTGACCATTAGGATGACCGATTGCTTGGACAAGTTGGTAAGAATGTATATTCGGGAAGTAGTCAGATTACACGGAGTGCCAGTGACAGTAGTATTCGACAGGGACCCCAGTTTCACTTCTCAGTTTTGGTCTAGTCTTCAGCAAGCCATGGAAATGAAACTGTCCCTTAGTACTGCATTCCACCCTCAGACTGATGAATAATTAGAAAGGACAATCTGTACACCTGAGGATATGCTCCAAGCTTATGTTTTTTATTTCGGGGGCCATTGGGATGACCATCTACCCCTGATAGAGTTCGTCTACAACAACAACTACTAAGCACGTATTGGCATGGCTCCGTATGAGACGTTATATGGGCACTCATGCAGATCACAGATTTGTTAGGAAAAAGTAGGTGATAGAAAGCTATTCGGCCTAGATCTGGTAGAAGAGAGTACATCCAAAATAGTTAAGATCAGGAAGAACATTCAGACGGTTCAGAGCAGGCAGAAAAGTTATATGGACACCCGGAAGAGAGATTTGTAATTTGAAAAAGACGATCGGGTGTTCCTTAAAGTCACTCCTTTAAAGAAAATCAGTAAGTTCGGCAAGAAAGGAAAATTGAATCCCCGATTTATTGGATCATTCAAAATCTTAGACAGAATTGGTACTACCGCCTATAGACTGGCACTGCGTCCAGAACTTTCCAGGGTTCATAATGTGTTTCATGTGTCCATGCTACGCAAGTACAACCCGGACCCCTTTTACGTGTTGGCCCACGAGCCTCTTTTACTCTAGGATGAGCTGTTCTATGAAGAAGTATTAGTCGACATTGTGGACCAAAAGAGCAAATTACTCCAAAACTGGAAAAGTCTCCTTGTTAAGGTATTATGGCAGAATCACACACTGAGAGAGGCCACATGGGAGCTAGAATCAGACTTCAGAGCTAAATACCCCCAGATGTTTGATTGAGAGCGAGAGAGACAAATTTAAGAGATCAAATTTTCTTTAAAGAGGGAGAGTTATAATGCCCAAGTTTAAATTTAATGTAAATTAAATTTATCTAAATGCAATTTTTTAATTTTTTTAAATTTTATTTTAGAGTGAAAATGAAATAATTTTGATGGATGATGAAATTGAAAACTACTTGAGGGAAAATAGGTGAAAATTTGGGTTCTGGGGGTATTTTTGAAAGAAAAATCGAAAACCGAAGGTCAAAATGTAATTTAAAAAAGTTTTACCATGTCAGATGCCCGGTCAGCAGGCCCAATGAATCAGGATGTTCCGCGTGGTAACGGACGCTGATGCAGTGCCACGCAGGCGATCCGTATGCCCGCGATTGAATCGTTCAGATCCGTTCCCGCACGCATGGACAGCCCAGATGCATTCCTTTCCCAAACGCAATCAAACAGTCAAATTTGAACGCGATCGAACAGCCCAAATTAAATCGTGATAGATAATCCAGATTGGATCGCGATGAATGATACTGATTCACTCCCTATTTAATCGCGATCAGACGGTCCAGATCAAATGCGATGGATGGCCCAGATCAAAAGCATATGGATATGAATAACCCCCATCCACACCAAACCCTAACCTCAGCTGTCAGACCCCCCCGCCGGAGAAGAAGACCCAGCCACCGGGAAGGAGACCGCCGCCACCCGCCGCCGTACTGGAGCCCTTTTGACCATCAAAAAAGGTAAAAAAAAAATTTTTTGCTCGAAATTCAATTCTAAACACACTCATGGCCAAATCGGAGTAAAAGAACCAACTAATTGGCCGAAAAACACAGGCAAAGCCCGGCGGTGCCGCCGCGAGAAATTTCACAAAATGCCTTCGATGAGACCCTTTCCGATTCCTATTATGTGTAATTTTTGTACCGTTGTGATCATCGTGTCCTTCTGTACAGGCTGACCGGAGCAAAACACCCAACCGCACCATGAGCTGGAGGAAGCGCCACACCGGAGCGCCCCACCGTCGGTAAGTTTCAGTTTTTTGTATTTTTGGGTCAACCGATGCTCTTTAACATATTTTCTCATAGGAACTGATGTAAAATCAGTCAAATTCACTCAAAAATGGCCAAAAACAGCCGACCCGAGGTGGACTACTGCCGCGAGTGGCGGCGCTGTCGCTGGAGCACGGCAAAGCCGCCGTGTCAAAATTCCAAAATTGGCCAAGTGGGCCCTGAGACTGATTTTAGGTTTGTTTGGGACATTTGTAGGTACTATTAGCGTGTTTTAATTCTAAAAAAAATTCAGAGAACTTGAGAATCGCCAGTAGGCACAGTCGAACAGTTTAGTTTTTCGGGTATCAAATCGAGTAAGGATCTCTCACCCTATTCTATATCATAGAATTGAAGTCTAAATAAATAATAATCCAGTAGTTTGTGTGAATTTAGAAAATGTGCATAATTAATTACGGATTTCTAATAGAGTTAGAATCGAAAATTATCTACTATTGTTTGTTAATTGTTTTTACAGTTTATATGCATGATGGTATCTTATTAATTTATTTTATAGCTTTGAATGCATATATGGTTTATTCTATATGTTTACGGCTAAATTCGGAAAAATGAAGGTTCAACGGTAAAAATTGTGTGATTAAGTGAATGGATAAAACAACAGCCTTACTAGATATCCTGAGAGATGGTGGACGAACCACGTACATAGGGAACCTTACCATGAACATTGTCTTATGTCGGACGGGGTATTGAGACTTGGTAATTTGGCGCTTATAACGGACGGGGTATGGGGACGGCCCGCTTCACCCTCATACCAGACAGGGTATTGAGATTTTGTAATTTGGATCTCATACCGAATGGGCTATGGGAGTGGCCTATAATGAATAATGTTAAAGGAAATGGTTCACATGTAGCGAGGACATCCTTATGAACTCCTATAGATACCAGCATGCTGGTAAAAAGAGTGACAGTTATTGTTTGATTTATTGAAGATGGATATAGAATTTTAATGTGCTATGTTGCTGATTATACATGAAATCATTATCTGTATAATATTATTGTCTGTATAGGTTGTTTTTATAAATTTCACTACGATAAGTGGACGGTAAATAGTTTTATGATTAATAAACGAATTTACTAAATTTAGTGCTCCATTAGTGGTTTTTGATTTTCTACCAAATTTTAGTTCTGTGTCGGTTATAGTGTGATGTCCTTACTGGGATAGTATAGTTCATTCCTTATTAACCATTTCAGATCAAGATGGCCAAGTTCTAGAGCCCGAACCGCAAGAGGATTGCGAGTAGATGCTAGTTTTCTTTATTTTTCATTTATTTCTTTATTTCTTTTTTTTTAAAGACTAAATTTCGTAACCCTGTTTGGTTCTTTAAATTATTGTGTAAAGAATGTAAACCTTGAACATTTATTACGCTTCCGCACTTAATTTATAATTTATTTCCTTTGGGTATTTCTGGAGTCGTTATATTGATAGTAGCTGATATCTAATATTTAATATATCATCTATATAAATCATATAAAATTGTAAAAAATTATTAGAGTTATAAATGAATAATTTAGCTACAACTCCTCATGGAGCTCATATCTTGTCACCCTTATTTGGTACTATCGTGTGATTGATTTTGTTGGTTAAAAAACATTACTCACTTGATTTATTTTTCGTAAAAGTTGTGTGCTCATTTCATTTCTTCAGTAATCCAGTAACAATCCTGGAAATTTAGAATGAAATATGTGTATTAAAAATGTCAAATGCGGAAGCGTAATAAAAATTTTAATTAACATCCCTTACACAAAAAACTAAAAACGTGCTCAAAATATAAAAGAACAAACTAACTAAAAAAGATACTCGAAATAAGGACTATAAATATAACTACGGAGTCTTTAGGCGTCCCCTTCGCCGTCTTCCTGCGGAACAGGCTCGAGAACAATGTCTTCCTGATCTGAAATGGTTAAATAAGGAATGAGCTACACCAGCCCAGTAAAGACATCACACTATCTCACCGCCACGGAGGTAAAGGTGGGTAGAAAACACAAAAAAACCAATAGAGCATAATTTATATCAAATTCTTTTATCAATAATAAAATCATTTACTGTCCACTTACCTCGGTGAGATCCCTAAAACAACATATTAAAGCAATAACCTTATCATCATCATGAAATCATATGAACTGTATAACATAATACTTACCACAGCTTTGCATTTCAATCATTAAACAACACATTTTCCTTATTTACCAGCCTACTAGTATCCATAGGGGTCCCGCTACCCGTGAATCCTTAACATTTATAACCTGATTCCAGAGCCGTCCCCATACCCCGTCCGGTATGGGCACCAAAACCATGAACCTCAATACCCCGTCTGGTATAAGGGTGAAACGGGCCGTCCCCATACCCCGTCCGGTATGGGCGCCAAAACACAGAAGGTCTCCATACCCCGTCCGGTATGAGAGACCACGTTCTCGGTAGGGTTCCCTACGGAGGCGGTCCGTCCACCATCTCCCAGGATATCTACTCAGGCTATCTACATTATCCATTTATCAATTCACGCAACCTTTTATTCTTTTTTTTTTCCTCAGTCACCATCATCAAATCACACACAAACATACAAACCAGCGGCGTGTCCAGGTTGGCCGGGGCTGCTGACCGGACCGCCGATGTGGGTGCTGACGTGGCACAACTTTTCTAAATTGCGTTTTGACCCCCGATTTCCGATTTTCTTTTCAAAAACACCCCCATAATCTAAATTTTCACCCCTTTTTTTCCCAAAATCAATTTCAATTAAATTCAAATAATATTTTTACTTAATTTTATCATTATTATTATTTTTATTTTTATTAAATTAAATTAAATTAAATTAAATTAAAATAAAAAAAAAATTCAAATAAATAAAAATAAAAAATAATAAGATAAAATAAGGGAAAAAAAAAAACACTTGGGTGTTACAATTTCATAAATTGTACTAAATTTATGAAACTATTCAAAATATACACTTATGGTTTGAAGAATTAGTTGTGGGATTGAAAATGCTGTCTTGGGTCGCAAGTTACGCGTGATTGACTCGGAGGACTTGAATTACCATGTGAATCGATCAGAACTACCGTGTTAAATTCAACCCATACTCGGTCGCCGTCAAACTTGTACGTATATATATATATATATATGTATATAAATACACGTACGTACACACACACATATATATACATACATACCTGATCTCTCAAGAAGCAACAGCAACAAGGTTCATTTCCTGGTTTGAGTTGAGAAAGTTAACTACAAAGAAACAAAATGGCCAAGGTATATTCTTCTTTTTTTTTTTTCTTACATATATATATATATATACACACACAAGTACATTCAAGAAAATGAATGTATACGTTATTATACATGATAATATATTACCCGTTTATTAGTAGTGATATTAACGTAGATATATACATATACGAGCAGAAGATTGTGGTGAAGGTGACAATGCACTGCCAGAAATGCCGGACTAAGGCGCTCCAGGTGGCCGCCGGAACACACGGTAATTAATTCATATATATATATATATATTACTTATCATAATTTTTTATATAATTTATATATTTTATTAATTACAAAATACATCTCCTGTAAACACATACAATAATATAGTTTAATTCAAACTTATAATTCTTTCTAAAAATATTAACTATTGAAGTAAAGATTAGTTAATTATATCAAATAACATTAACGTACATACTAATCACAAGCAATAATGCATGTGTATGTGTACATATATGTATATATATATATATATATATATATGTACTTGCTGTATTATAGATGAAGTAAATATTGAAAGGAGAAGATGATTAATTGGTAAATAACTGCAGGAGTTACTTATGTGGGATTGGAAGGGGAGGAGAAAGACAAAGTGGTGGCAATTGGAGACGGAATTGACGCTGTTAAGTTGACGTCCGGTTTAAGGAAGAAAGTGGGTCCTACTGATCTTATCTCCGTCACAGACGTTAAGTAGATCTTTAATTAATTAGCATCATGGGTGTATATATATAGTTTTACATCATATGGTATGTAATTAAACATGTTTGACATTCCCATAGGATATATGTATAGACTATTACTAACTAAATAGAATCTGTATACAGACTATTACCAAATATTACAATGTCTTCGGTGTATTTTCTTTTGAAAACTAAACTAAACTAAACTCAACCTAACTTAAAATTCTTATAAAAATTACATTGGCCATAATCATATATATATATATATTATATGATTTTGCTATAAGAGCTGATTTTTATTACAATAACAATATAAATATACAATAGATAGGAGTTGATCTACCGTATTTAAAATGTGATCTAATCTAATAAGAAGTTATAACCGGATAATTTGACTACACCTTCTCGCATAGCTCACATCTTGTCACCCTTATTTGGAACTACGGATTTGATCGATTTGGCTGGCAAAAAAACGACATCCACTTGATTTTTTCCTGCAACATTTCTTCAATAACCCTGCCCTTTTGTTTATGGCTGGGGAGCTTCATTTTGATGATTCTCAAATGGTGTCCATAGAAGTCTACATTCTAAAATGGTGGCCTGTTGTTTGGAGTTATGATGGGTTTGGCTATGTTTGATAAAACTATTTCATTCACAATGTTTACAAGAAAATTTCATTTACAAATCAATTGTAATGTTTGCTCCATCCACATTTAATCATATAATCAGAGAGGAATTAAATTTTCAATCTTACTTGCACAATTATAGTTCTTACCGGTAGAAGAAAAAGTAGCAAGGCAATCAAAGAAATCAGAAGAAGGTCCCAAACTTCCAGAGATTATGTCCTTGTGGTATCTGCTGCAGATTTTATCCACAACTTATCCAGATTCTGAATTAAATCCTTCTCCCTACCAAACACCACACTTGTATGGTCAGCTTTTGCAACCATATTGACCTCCACATCTGGATATTTCTTCTTGATGTAATTCCAACACTCTGAGGGCACAACAGGGTCTTCATCACCTTGAACTACGCAAATTTTAACCCCATATTTTATCAACATTGCCAGATACCCATCTGTAAATTTGGCTCCTCCACATATCACATTATGCATGCTGTGCCAAGCTGAGTGATGGGTATGCCTGGTCAAGTCCATAATCATGAAATGCAGATGCCTGAAATTGCCAAAAAAAAGAACAAATTGAGAACAACTTGTTTACTACATATAGATCTCTGGTCTAGATAGCATAGCTCATTCTTCTATTTAAGAGGAAGACCAATATATCTAGAACTATAACTGGAAATTTCTAGGTGTTTCGGAGCCTCCAAAGTATTCAATGTCGTGTGTAGTAAGATATAATGTTGGGTGATTAGCATACACATTACTTTAAAAGATTACCATGAGACATGATGCTTCCGGGACACTATACTAGCAGCTCAAAGTACAGAGGATAGGAGAACTTCGTATGCAGGCTAATGTCAAGATATAATGTTGGGTGATTAGTGTACGCATTACGTTAAAAGATTACTAAGAGAAATACTATATTAGCAGCTCAGTAGTATAGAGAATAGGAGGACTTCATCTGCAGGCTGAAGTTAAGAGTGCGATATTGCTACCTATTGGGGGTAAGTAGCTTCAGAATCCTCTCCCAGGTCCTGTGGTTTCGACAAACGAGAAAGCAGATACACCGACCAATATGTTCATACCATGACATAACTGATGAACCAAAGGCTAATGGTGGCCATAACTTCTTCTCAGCAAGCTTTTCTAAAGCTGCTAAACTTGCTCCATCTTTTGATGAAGGGAAGATGGGCTAAAAGTGAAAATTCATTAAAACAAGTTGATAATCTGTAAAGCAGATAAAACATTAAACAAGCAACAAACAAAACTTCCTGTTTGATAAAATCGTCACAGAGAAAAGGAGGTTCACTGAAAGATTACAAAAATTGGATTTGTCCAAATACTAGAAATTACTAGCTACCATAAAGATATTGCAGATTTTCCCATTATGTAATATTAACACATGAACCCATATATTGATACACGTATAATCTTTGGGGTTGTCGGATTATAGATATATAAGGACTGATATGAGATGCAGGAAGCTTGCAGAGATATTATATATTATGTGGTACTTACAGGAGATACGAGAGTAAGTGATCTGGCATATTTGGGATACTTTGCAGCCAAGGCCAGTGCAATGATACAGCCCATGGAGTGAGCAACCAAGTGAAAATGATTGATATTAAAAGGGAGAATCACTGATTTCTCAATCATCTCTACATGATCTCTCAAAGTATAAAAACACTCCCTTGGCTTTGGGCTTCTTCCAAACCCCAAAAGATCAACAGAGAACAACTTGTACTTCCCCTTTTTAAATTCAGACAGGTGTTGCAACACACTTTCTGTCCAAAATGAGGAAGAAGAAAGGAATCCATGAATGAAAATCACATTTTCTGTTGGTTTTTCTTTACAATTTTCCTCAATCCGCCCTGTTCAAAAACATAAAAGTAACAACTCATGCATTGATGCTTGCTTACATGAAAACCCAGAAAAGAAAAAGAAAACTTTCTAACATGCATTTTCTCAGTATCCAAACAAACTAATCCTATCACAATAACAAGATGGCAGAAAGTTCATTGAAAACATAAAACAAACACACAGAATGATTTCTCAAATTACCTTGAGAAGAGGTCTCTCTAACCTCAACATGGAGCTTGTGATCCCTACAGTTTATCCAAGAAACACAAGATTCACACCCACAATCAGACCACCTGTTCATCACCGCACCATCACAAATTCCTTTTTTCTTGGAATCCAAAAATTGTCTCGGAAAACCAAGAAAACCCGTTTCCCTGAAAGGATTCTTCCTTCTATACAAACTCTCTGACACCTGAATCTCTCCATCAATACCCAAAACGCCAATCACATTGTTTCCTTGCTGTCCCTCTCCTGCACAGTAACAAGGAGAGGTTTTCCCTTCAAAGAACTCATCAAGGTAATGGCACACCACACAAAGAATAGTGTCGAGGAGGTCAAGGAAAAGGAAGACGATGAGAGTAAGAGCATAATGGATGCTTCTGGCCCATTTTCTCACCCATTTTCCGGGGAAGAAAGATACAGTAAGCATGGAAATTCAGTTTGGGAAGATAAGAGTAATATGAGGCCACGAAGCTCCAAGAAAAAATATACGGAGAGGAGAAGGTGATGGAGGCGGAGCAAGTCAAACAAGACGATTATATATTATATAAAAATTGATTTTTTTTTTTTCAGAGAAGCAAAATGATTGATTGTTGTTGTCTTGATGCAGGAAGACTAGGCAGCAGGAAACAAAGGAAGAAGAATCAAGAATGCTAAATACAAAAGAAAAATTACAAAGAAATTTTTTTTTAGAGGGAAAGATCGCTTTCAATTCAAAGTATACATATATGTACTGCACTATTAAAGAGCCACAAAATAAGGAGATTACTGGAGTTACAACTCTCATGGGGAATAGTAAAATCGTGCGCAAGCATATTATAATTTCTTGAAGTTTCACGCAAAGCTAACGGAATGAAAAAAAATTTGTCTTCAAAAATGTTATTAAGAAATAAATCAAGTTCAGACTTTAGGGTTAAGCGTGATTGAAGTATGTTTTATCACCGGTTAAAAATCCCATTCAACTTGTAAACTACGCAGAATCATCAACCTTACCACTTGGAGACCATAAGCTTTGGTAACTCCATGGTAAACCCTCTCTTGCAAACTCCACTTCAGTTACTCGAATATATAACCTTTAAATTAACTCATTAGAACATATTTAATAAATAAATTGACATCAGAGAACAAGACCAAACTTGTCAAAATAATCAGACTCAATATTTTTATTTTATTCTGACTCAATCTCATATAAATACGCACCAAGTTCAGTCAATTAATTTGTCTTTTAACTAATTAATTATATATTTGGTATAAAATTTAAATGTCTATATATACTTTAACATCAAGAAATTTTTTTTAATATTTTAAGGGGATGTATTGAAGTAATTATTTTAGCACAAATCAAACCCCCGAATTCTCTTCCTTGCCTTTTTAATTTTCACAGATTTGTCGTGTATTTCCTCTTTAAACCATACATTATTATTTTTATTATTATTGAAATGGAAGAGAAGAGATGAGTTGAGGACTATGGATATGGCCTGGTGGAGAAGAAGCTAGCCATATGCAGCAGAGCCAGAGAGGCTATTCCCTGCACAGGTTTATCAATAACCGGCCAAACTAAGCAAGCAAAACAAGTAATTAATTGTACAGAAGAGAATGAAGCTTTATTTTCACCATTCCAATGTAACATGACATTCTAGAACTTCACCTCACAATCTCGTTCTTTCTGGTTCAACGACCTGCTCTCTGCATGAGGAGGGTATAAATAAGAAAACAAATAGTTTGAGTTCATTCAGTGAACTACATCTGATGATATAGCTACAATGGAGTTCCGGGTAAATGATCACCAAGCACTTCAAAGAGAATAATAACACAAGGATACCCATCATCATTTCCCCTTCCCCTCCAAGATTACATCAGATAAGGATCATCAACTGCATGTATCTCCCTTATATATACATATATATATATATATATATATTCTCCAGTTGATTAACATTAAATATCTTCAGATCATGTACAACCCATGATTCTTATCTCTGCTATATGACCCAAGCTTCTGCTGTATTCTTTATATTCTATGGCCTAGTAGTTTTTACTCTCACTCTTATACTACCATCAATAGTATTTTCGTCTCATCACTCAAGACTCCACCACAGTTACCATCGGAGGCAGAGTCATTGAAACTGAACATCTGACTCATCAACAACTTCATATTCCCTATCTAAATCATTATGCTCAGCAATAGCATCATCACTTGTAAATGAATTTAACAATAAATCAAAATTAGTTTTTTTTTGCTCGAGATAGATCATAAAAATGTAAATGAATTGAACAATAAATCAAAATTAGTTTTTCTTGCTCGAGATAGATAACAAAATTTTAAAATATTATCCATTGAACTGAAACACTACATTTGGAAAAACAAGACAAGAGTGCAGATCAACTACGTTCCAACTTCCATCAAATTTAATGAAATTATGCACTTCTTCAATTCCATATGGAAAGAGTTTCAAGTTGAACTCCCTAATCTCAAACAATTCTAACTTAGAAGTGAATTTGCAAATGAAATTTTATAGATTTTTAAAGAATTTATTTATTCCAAACATACTGAAATTAATATTTTGAACTATACCAAGAATTATAGTACAATATGGTGGCAAATTAGGAACAAGGAGCATGTGAGCTGATAAATTATATAGACATCCTACTTTCTGGGAAACATTGTAAAAAGCTGGATTTGCCTGTAAACCCCAGGCAACCAGCCAAGCACCAAAACGATGAAGAGCTACTCTGGCACTCGAACTATCAAACAAAGCACATCTCTGAATAGCTAACACACAAACATGCTGCAATAGCAACCGTCATAAACTCAAGTCAGCTAAAAAATCAACAAGTGAACCAAGATATTTTTCTGTACAGAAGCTAAGTCCATCAAACTAGGTGACAGGCAAACTTATGTGGATAGTTAAATCAGCTAGGAAAAGAAACACAAGCTATGGCTTGATCAATGAAGGTGAAAGAATAGCAGAAGATGAGTGCATTAACCATCAAAAGGATAAATCAATCATCATTAGCATATTCCAAATCTCCTTAAAGAAAACAATAAGTAATTACATTATATGAGTGTAAGAAGATTATAGGTACAACAAATCGAGCTAATAGTAATAGGAATAACAAAGACAACTCCTTGCAGATTCTGATTGCACTAAACAACCAGGGTAATTAATAGAAACAGATTTGACATGGACACTTTGGAGTAAATAAGACTACAACAAAAAATTCATTAAGCAAATCGACCTTAAACACCCAGGATTAGGATTTATATATGCATATATATAGCAAATGTTCCCAGTTGCAGCACCTACTTCAATACAGATGCATGATACATAGCAAAATTGATCATTTATATAATGAAAGAAAAAAAAAAAAAGAACTGTACCATTCAAAAAAAAAAACAATGAAAGTTGCAAATTTTCACGGGGCTAACCTTACCCTATATATCACACGCCCAAAAGCATGAACCTTTATGAACCATAATGGTGTGACCTAGAAGCCATGACAGCAACCTGCGCCTGCATCTGGGCGGCCCTAACTTTAGCAGCTGTAGCCCGATGGAAGAACTGTTCTCTGGACAACAACCTCACATTCCTCAAGTACTGATCAAAGGGCACCGCCCCTTCCTGAACAGCCTTGTCCAATGAATACACCACATCCTCTATAGCTAAATCAGCGGCTGTACAGTCCAACATCTGCTTTGACAAAGTGTCCATGCACTCAAAAGCGTTATCTTCCACACTCATATCGCCAAAATTCTTGGTTTTGCCCTCGTTTTCCTTTACCCAAGCCTCCAACACATCGGTGTTCATCAACACCAGCTGCAGCTGCTGCTCTAATCCTTCCTTCTCATCCTGCATCTCCTTCAACCCTTTGTTGATTTCTTCCTCTCTTGTCTTCAAGGCAGCCTGCGCGCTCAATAACCCCTCTGTTTCAGCCTCCCTCGCCTTCCTCATTGCCACCAGGTCCCCATGCGCCATATTCACAATTTTATTCATTGCGTTCCTCCTGTACACCTCCGCCGCGTCATCCGTCGCATGATGATGATGCTGCTGCTGCTGCTGCTGAATCCTCCCGGCGCCGTACGGCGACGGCGGAAAAACCCTGGGAGGCTGCTGAACAAGAGCATGAGGAGGACGCGCGGGAGAAGGGGATTGCTCAACAGATCCATACCCAGAAGAGGAAGGGGTGAAAGCGGGAGGAGTCTGTGGTCGGCGCTGGGAATAGAGAGGTGGATTGCGTGAGAAAGCGGCGGAGAGATTACGGGCGAGATCGAGGAGGTTGGATGAAGGCGGGACCCAATTCTGGAGATAAGGAATGGAGACGAGACCAGAGGGAGAAACATAAGGATGTGGGCGTTTGATGATCATATCGCGAGTTGGATTGAGATAAACGCAAGGAGGGTGAATAGGGTAGGTATCGAGGAGCCAAATGATTATGGGTATATTGTAGGTGACTCCCTGGAAGGGCATGGGAATGGTGCCATCGGCTTGAAGAAGGTTGACAGTGCGGCCATCGTTGTGGGTAAAGGTGGAAGTTTTGGGTTCGAGAGAAGGGTAGACTGCGATTAGGTCGAGAAGGTGCTTGCGGATTTGATACTTGCTGCTTTCTGCGTAGGGGAGAGCTGAAGGGCCTCGTTGGGAGAGGACGGAGGAGAGGAATTGTTGGATCTGCTGGGGGTTGGGCGTCACCATCGCTGATCTGGTTACGATTTACTATGGGAAAAAGAGAGAGAACTCTTAATTAAAAAGAACGAAGGGTAAGTGAAGAACTGGTTTTTATTTTTCTTTATTTTCTTTTTAAGAAAACTGGTTTCACTTTCGAGTTCTAAAATATTACTATTAATTTCTTCTTCTTCTTGTTTTTTTTTTTTAATTTCAGTATATATTCATTTAAATTTTTTTATCTTTTTTTATTTTTTCAATATTTATATCATACAACACAGATTTTTCTTTTCCAATTAACTGTTATTAAATATATAATAACATCTCTACTAAAAATATGAATCTAATTTCATAATAATTTTTTTTTTAAATTATATATTAATTAATTAAGTAATGGGGATATAAAATGAGTAATTATTTGTATGATACTTTACTATATTAAGGATTTACTAATAAACAAAAACGAGGAAGTCACTAAACCTTGTGTTGGAACCATATCTAACAAAACCAACCTAATTCAATCTAGTTTTTAACTAAACAACATTAGACAAAACGGATATTTAGCTAAAATTATGAACTATATATGATACAGAGTTGATATTTTTGCAATGATTATTTGTCTCCGCAAATAATATATGCCGAACAAAAATTTTGCAACAAAATAAAGAAATTATACCGTAATTTGGGTCTATTTTCGCCTGTTTAGCTATTACTGTCATTTTGCTTGTTCGCTGGATCCGAGCTCACAATTGGAAGGTTTCTTCGATATTGTTGTGATGTTAACCTTCTCTCCAATGGTGTTTTCCTCTTGCTTACAACAAACCTATTGACACCTTTTCGCATTGGCATTATTGAAGGGAAATCTTCATCAGGGATCTGGCTTAGTTCTGATATGTCCTTGATCTGGGCAACCCGCCTGAACCATCTCTCTGCTTTTGCCTCCTCTGACATGTCTAAAGGATCCGGTTCCTTCACTGCTGAACCCTCCAAGCTCTTCCCAGACCATGTATTCCTAATATTCTCTGTTTCCGATGGTTGTGGAGGATTTCCTACCGAATTTGCCATTTCTTCTCTGCCTTCTTTCTGGATATATCCACTGTTGCTACTTGATCTCTCTGCCGTATGTGTAATCTCGTTCATATTTCCATTCTCAGAGTACTCTCGGCTCCAACGACTACTGCCACTTGTTTGGAGATTGAAAGAACTCTGGGTCAAATTTCCTCTGGTTTGTGAGTCATATGTTCCCTTCATATTCTGATTTAAGCTTATTTCAGAAGGTTGCATCTTCCAGCTGCCAGAACCAGTCCCTTGACTTCCCATTTGTTGCACACCATCTCTGCAAGGTGGACCATGTGTAGCCTCACTCAACTTGTCAGGTATTGCAGAGTTTGATGTTTCATCAACTGCTTTCGAAGGTGAATCAGCAGATTCTGGCAGCTCTTTGTCCTTTTTAGCAAAGTAGTCAGGTGGGAATGGAACAAAGGGGACAAAATTGGAATTGCCTCCTTGCTCCATGGCCATTCGCCTTTTGTATGCTGGAGAAGTCAAAGACCAATCTTTCTTTTTGCTAACTACAAAGCGGTTCTCTCCTTTACGCATTGGCATTATCTCAGGGAAGTCTTCATCCGAAATTGCAGAGGCCAGATCTGTTACATTATGCAGCTCTGCGACCCTCTTAAACCATCTCTCAGATTTTTGAGCTTGTTCTTTCTCATCTTTCTCCTCATTTTGGTTTGCTGGTGTTGCTGATGGCTGCAAATTGTCCCCTGAATTAACATCCCTTTTGCTTTCTGTCATAGCAGCTGTTTGCCCACCAATCTTAGCAGCAACAGATATGGAATTGTCTGACAATGGTGTTTCCTTTTTAGCCTCCTCTGTCTTTGAATTCTCAGGTTTCTTGGCAAACATATCTGCTGGCAGTGGCACGAAAGGAACATAGTTCGAATTGCTTCCATTGTGGGAAACAAATTGTTGAGAATCTGAATTAGAAACAGAAGCGCTGTCTGTGACAGCATTTCGTCCTGAAGCAGATGCGCTACCAGAATCTCATCTAAAGTCTGGCTAACTTCATCTTCAGGTCTCATTTACATTATCTCCCTGACTATTTGTACCCTCAGCTGTGTTGTCATCACCCAAGTTTCTTTGGTACTGAGCATTAGCTAACCTCCTCTCTAGTGGTGTCTTCCTAGTGCTTACAACAAATCTGTTCACCCCTTTCCTTAATGGCATAATTTCGGGAAAATCTTCATCTGCTATGGAATTGTTCATGTTGGAAGTACCGTTTAGCTGAGAAACCTTACTAAACCACCGTTGTGCCTTTTCTTCATTTGCAGCCAACCTGCTACTGAGATCAACCCCACTTGCATTATTCTCATCCCCAAATCCTAAGCTAGACCTGAAGCTGGTAGTACCAATCGAGACATCTCCAGGCCGCTTGCAGTCACACCTTAGGCATACTTTGTTTCTCCCATAATTAAAGAAATCACATCTGAAAATGGGAAAAGTTAGAGGTTGAAACTCACCCTTTGCCACTGCCAATAATGACAGATCTACCAACATCGAGAAAAAAAAGTGGTAAACAAGAGAAAAGATGCTCACTGAGGACACTCCCATTCCCCACCAGTCAGCTGTCTCTTTGGCCGTGCTTCCTCACATTCAAGACATTTCATATTTCTTGCAAAGTTCATAAATTTACACCTGCTCAATACAATTAACAGTAAAATGATATTATTTGAGGAAGAAATCATATGCTTGCAACAAATAAATGAAAAACTTTTCTAATACATGCTTACATCCATTTCAGTGAAATACCACGACATTCAACCCAATCGAACCAGAGAATTGTCTTTTTTTATTTAAAAAGAACATACTAAAGGGCCCCAAAGGGATGCATGGCCCAGAAAATATAATCCATGTAGCAGAACGCAGAGGAAATGAGTAAGAAATGAAACTCAAGATTCTACCTTGGACAGTACCAATCACCCCTTTTCATTTCAATGTTTTGACCAAAGGATCGTAGTGTTTGTCCATTTCTATTCGGGAATGGTGTCTGTACAGATCCAGAATAGTTCGACTCTGGAACTCCACAGCTCAGTTTTGCCAACTCACTTATGAGATTCCGGACAGATGACTCGACAAGTTCCTTATTCCAGAGACTATCTGTGTCTGGTGGAGAGAGATTGCTTAGATAACTGAGCAAAAATCTCGTCAAATCAACCAGGTTTGGTTTCTCCATCCCAAACACCTAGGATAGCATTTCAAATAATTTGAGTGAGAAACCACTGCAAAATGCATATGATTCAAAAAAACAACTCCGAAGCATCAGAAAAATATGTGAAACTGAACAATAACACCTGCTAATTGTCAACAAAATAATGAATTTTTTTAAGAAAAAAAGGGGACTTTTTCTACATTTACTCAATCTATTTTGGTCATGTTTATGAACTCAACTTGAGAAGTAAAGAAGCGAGAAATTAAAGTTCAGGAACACCTGAGATAGATGCCCTTTATAATATGTTGTCTAAATACTTGCACAAAGATTGGCAATGAGCTGGTTTCTCTGGATTTGTTCACATTATCATTAACAAGGATGAAAAGCTAATAAAAGAGTACTAGCTTAAAAAGAAATCGTTTGATTTTTCACTCATAGTTCTTGTTGAAATAGATTTATTGAAGATCGAGAACTATTTTTTTTTAAAGGAAAGGAGAAATTTCAATATGATGCTTTCTTTTCTTTTCTTTTCTTTTTTTTTTTTGGTGTGGAGGGGGAGAGTGTTCTTTTTGAGGAGAAATTTCAACACAATGTTAACCTTTTGCATGGAATAAAATTAATGAAATAGGACTTTTGTTTATCCATTTTTTGGGGGGATATACTTTTAGAAATTGCGTAGGGTTTGATAGACCATAGGAGATTCCATGAACATTCATATAAAGACTACATGCACAGAAGCAAAAACTGCAAATATATCAATCAAAATCAAAACCAGGGATCAGGAACCAAATAGTTCCTTACCCGAACCGAACATTACAACGAAAATATAATAAGTCATTACCAATTGTGAACTAAATATTATCATGTAGACATAGTTTGATAAGCCCCAAAGGACCAGGAGAGCACGTGCAGAAGAGGAATGAATAAAAAAGAAAACGTGAATAAATGGAATGGACGCAGATTGTATAGTCATTGCATATAATCAGTCAAAATCTTATCTTTTTGTTTTTCAATTTCTGTAAACTGCTCCCTAGCCAGTCGGGAATAGCAGTTGAGTTTTGTGTATTTAAATTTCATTGCCCAGCAATAAAAATTCATCTTTGAATTGCAAAAAAATATGTGGTTTCTTCTCACCTAAAAGACAAAATTTTATCTAAATTTATAAGCTTTTGACTGGAACCTAACATTAGTATTAGACCCATGGTTACCGAGGAAAAAAGAATAGAAAAACTAAAAATCAGTCTGGAAGGGATACAGAACCATTTGAGCCGAATGGAGATCGGGTTCGCCGAGAAGGTCCATCAGATTGAAGATAGCCTCCAGCGACTTGCGAACACTCTGACGACAAACAAAGAGGGCTCCAGCAGCAATATTATAAACCGACCTAGCCAGACGCGAACCTACTGCAATGATCTGAAACCGCTCATGCAAATGGCGACCTACACAGTACCATCACCGGCAGTCGAATTGCAGAACATACTTGCCCAAAACATTCAGAATGATTGTACACTGCCAAGGAAGAAAGAGGTTCAAATTGTACACTTGATTTCCACTGTGACGAGCTTGGAAAGATGAGGTTCCCCTTCTATTCCAACAATATAAACTCCACTTGTGGTCTGTTCAAGTTAAACTGTAGTGGGCTCATTCAGATGATACAGCTACTGGAGGAAGGAAGATGGTATGACGTCAAAAGGGATATAAAAAAAGGACAACGGAGACGACCAGCATCAACTGCGTGCAGCAGAACCTTCTTTTTTGCAGTTGTCTTATTTGCTGTCTTTGTGCTCCCGCGATACCCAAAAAAAAAAGGAAAAGGTGGAAACGGAAGATAAAGAAGGCGATCTATGGTTCCCATCATTGAAAGGACTTGGTTTTGCCGAAGAAGAAGAAGCGCAGAAGGCGACAATTGGGCAATTTGAAGAAGGGTTAGTGCTGTTAGAAGAAGCATTTGGGAAGATGAGCAAAGGGAAGGCTTTATTCGGGGAAGATGAAATTGGGTACCTTGACATTGCGTTGGGATGCTTTCTAGGTTGGCTGAGAGTGATGCAGAAAGCTTAAGGATTAAGTTGATTAATGAGTCAGAGATGCCTGGTCTGGCGAAATGTGCACAGAGCTTCTGTGGTCATGAAGCGGTGAAAGGTGTGATGCCAGAGACAGAGAAGCTTGCAGAGTTTTGCAAAGGTAAACAAACTTGTGGCCAGAAAGGGACTGGGTTGGTAAAGTAGTAAATGAGTTGTTTTGATTTTGTGGGTATTTATCATTTGTCAGGATTTGTCTTGTTATTTGAGGACTTGAAATTAGATGGTGCTCTATTAACAAATTTCAGTATTATATTTATAAAAAAAAGAAAAGAAAAGAAAGAAATGGTGGAAAGAGGGAGAAACAGAAGAGAAAGAAGACGATTTGGTACTTACATGGAGTCGCACCTTTTGTAAAACTCTCTTTGTGTCTCTCCCTCTCTCTCTCTCTCTCAATATATATATATATACACATATATCTATAAATTGTGGGAGTCACTTATCAGAGTTGAACAAGCTCTGTTTCTTTCTCTTTCTCTCTCTCTCTCTCCCTCTATATATATATACACACACACAGATATATATAAATTTTGGGAGTCGCTTTTCAGGTTGAACAAGCATTGCAACCCATCCAATTATGTAGTGATCAGGAGTTGTAATGGGAAGACAAAGAAGCTGCAATTTTCGTTAACTTTGTGATTCATTGTAAGGATTTTCGGTGGGAATTGAAGATGTTTCCAAGTTTGCACCTTGAGGACAAAGTTCAAGTGAAAGTGGGGGGTGATGATAAGCCCGGAAGGACCAGGAGAATACATGCAGAAGAGGACTGAATAAAAAAGAAAATGTGAAGAAATGGAATGTATGCAAATCGTATAGCTGTTGCGTAGAATCAGTCAAAATCTTATCTTTTTGCTTTTCAATTTCTGTAAACTACTTCCTAGCTAGAAGGGAATACAGTTGAGTTTTGTGTATTTAAACTTCATTCCCCATAAATGAAAATTCATCTTTGAATTGCAAAAAATCTGTGGTTTTTTCTCACCCAAAAGAAAAAATCTTATCTAAATTTATAGGCTTCTGACTGGGACCTAACATAATTCAATCACAGCATTATTCTATTCCAACTGAATCTTCATTATTCTCTAATTCCCCTAATCCTATATTCCCTTTAAATCTTTCATATCTTAATATCATGTTGACTTATATCATCTCGTCTTGATTGGCTTATACATCAAAAAACTTCCCTTTCATCTATCCATGGCTCCATTTTCTTGTTTTGCAAATTTACCCATATCTGAATCAAGGTTCATATTAGGCTCGTCTTGGTTGGCTTATACATCAAAAAACTTCCCTTTCATCTATCCATGGCTCCATTTTCTTGTTTTGCAAATTTACCCATATCTGAATCAAGGTTCATATTAGCTAGTGGATATAAAAATTGTTTTCGATGTACGACTTAATCTGGATAATGCTCGAAATTCAGATTGTTACGAATTATTTAACAAGAACTGAGAGCAGAATAGATACACCACCACAAAAAAAACTTACGTTGTTCGCCCCATCGCTTA
>NW_019014619.1:93796-108231 GCF_000150535.2 Carica papaya | reverse complement strand
TTATAAAAAATTAATAAGTATTTATTATTTAAAAATGATAATTATTTTTCGGTATTTATCTATAAAAGAGAGATTTCTCAAGTATTAGTTAAGGTGTAATCTCGAGTTTAGAATTTGACCCGGAATTAATTTTAAAATTTTTAAAAAATGTATAAAAATATAATTTTTAAATTTTTATCTAATGTAAAATTAAGAAAAAATAGGTTGATGATGGAATTAAAAAAAAGTTGGGAAAAAAATATGAAAATTTGGATTCGGATGGTGTTTTTGAAAGAAGAATCAAAGATCAAAACTCAATTAAAAAAAATTGCACCACGTAGGATTGCCCAGTAAACAGCCTCGACGAACCGGAGCGTGCCGCGTAGCAAGACACACTGACTCGGTGCCACGCTGGCAATCTACGTGCCCGCAATCAAACGACTTGGATGCGTTCCCGCACATGTGGACGGTTCGGATCCGTTCCCTCCTCATACGTGATCGGACAGTTGCGATTAAGTGCGATGAACGGTCCAGATTTGTTTTATCTTTAAATGCAATCGTACAGACGTAATCAAATTGCGATGAACGATCCAGATTTATTTCTTTTTTAAATGCGATCGGACGGTCGAGATCAAACATAATGAACGGTCTAAATTTAAGAAAGAAGGGTATAAATATCTCGCATCACACCGAAGCCAAACCCTACCCGCCAGCCTCTCGCTGGAGAAGAAGAACCAGTCGCCGGAGAAGGGATCCGATTGTCGCCCGTCACTGCGCTGGAGTCACCTCTGATCGCAAAAAAAGGTAAAAACTCTCATATCTGCGCAGAATTTAATTCTGAGCACACCCATGACCAAATTAGAGCAAAATGAACGACAGATGAACCGAAAATCGCGAGCAAAACCTGCAGTGCCGCCCCGACAAAATCTGAGATCGCCTCCGATGAGCCCTTTTTTGTTTTTTGTTTCATATAATTTTTTTCACCATTGTGTTCACCGTTCTGTTTTTTATAGGCTGACTAAAGAAAAATGCACAGTCACAAAGGTGAGCCGGCGGAGCCATTGCACTGAAAAATTTCACTGCTAGTAGATTTTTTTTTTGACTTTTTTCGGTTAACCGAGACTCTCTAACGTATTTTCTCACAGGGATGGGTATAAAACTGGTCAAAACTGCCTAAATCTGCCCGAAAACGGCTAGGCACGGTGGCGGTGCCGGAATTTCAAAATTGGTAAAAAAAGGTTTTTAAAACTGATTTTAGATTTTTGTGAGTATTTTTAGGTATGTGGAACGTGTTTTAATTTTCGCAAAAAAATTCAGAAAACTTGGGGACTGCCAATAAGTGCAGTAGAAAGTTCGGTATTTTGGACACCGATTCGGGTAAGAATCCATCATCTTATTTTCTGTTATAGAATTGAAGCTTAATAATCAGTAATATGGTATTTTGTGTAATTTAGAAAACTTTGAGAATAATTACAAGTTATTAATGGAGTTAAAAATTGGTTAGTCATTTATTTATTTTTCTGTTTAACTGATGGTTGAATTTAAAGCTTTAAATACATAATAATATACTGAAATGGTTAATTGATTTAATTTTTCTTTCTTCATATATATATTGCTTGTATTGCGTGATTTACGGTTGATTATGAAATTGGTAATTGATTTGCAAACGAAAAATTGATTGGTCATGTAAATTAATGAATGGTAGCTTTACTGGATATCCGAGGAGATGGTGGACGGATTAGGTACATAGAAAATCATACCGTGAACGTTGCTTTATATCGAACGAGGTATCGAGAATTGATATTTTTAGTGCTCTTACCAGATGGAGTATGAGGACAGCCCGATTTACTATCATATCAAACGGAGTATTGAGAGATGATATTTTTTGCACTCATACCGGACGAGTATGGGGACAGTCGGTTGGTATGAAATATTGAATATTGATTCACGCGTAGTGAGACATCCCTATAGGCTCCAGGGATATCAATATACAAATAAACATGAAAAGTTATTATTCTTACTCACTTGAATATGAGATTGAAATGTTATTTAAGTTATTGTCTCAATAAGTCGATTTTGAAAATATTGCAACGGTAAATACATGCAATAAATGATTTTTCTTATGATAAATGAATTACTTAAATCAGTAGCTGTATTGGTTGTTTTTATAATTTTTATCAACCTTCAGTTTTTGTATCGGTGAGTAGTGTGATATTCTTATTAGACTAGTGTATCTCACCATTTTATTAACCATTTCAAATCAAAATGACCAATATCTAAATCCTAATCAACAAGAAAGTTATGAATTGTTCACCACCCAAACTCCTTCAAAAGCTAGTGAAGGTCGTCTTAAGATGTTTGGTTATTTATTTTTTGTTTATTTTTTTTATTTTTTTAGAATGAACATTCCTGTAATCCTATTGGGCATTTTGAATTATTGTGTAAGAAATGTAACTATAAACTCTATTGTTTTGCTTCCGTATTTAATTCATGACTTTATTTTTTTTAAAGCTCCGAGTTACTATATAAGGTGATAATATATATATTTATAATTATAAAATATAAATTTGTGATTAATTTAAAATTAATTTTAGTTATTACTTTTTTTAATAGTGAATTTAGTTCGAAGTATAGCTTTTAATTTTATTCCTTTATATTAAATATTTTTCTACATAAAATTTTGTGCTCTTATTTTATATTTTGCATTTATTTTATAATTGAATGTAATTGAATTTATATAACTAATATCATTCAAAATGCAACAATATATAATATATACACACACACACACGAAGAACGGATGTATATAAACATGAAATATTAATCCACTTAGTGTTGAGAATTCTGGTGGATTTATTCTTGCTTTCAAATTAATCATGAGCAGCACTAAATCTCTAAGACTTTGGATTCCTCAATCAACTTTGAAATGCTGTTTAATAATTTCTCTCCCTTAGTCAACAAAACATATATTCAAACTCCGCGTATATATATATATATTTACAGTACATAATTTTGAAAAGCACATTCTCGATTGCTATACATACATGCATGATAATATTGTATTATTATAAAAAAGGTACAGTGAGATCCATACATACATACATACATACATACATATATATATATATATATATATATATAATCCAAGTTTTCAAATTAATATATTGGGATGCCGACCAATGAGAGTTCAAATCTTTGGGTTCACATGGTATTTCTCAGTAAAATGTGAAGATTAAATTAAACAAGTCTTACAACAAACATCCGTCTTCTTTACATTGGTTATATTGGTCGGTGTTTGCTTCAATTTCCTTTTTTAATTATATCTTTTTATTTATTTTAATTTTTGGGAATTCCATTTTTAATGGGGAATCCACGTACTGCGCCCATGCATCTTTTTCATCATCCGCTATACATGATTATTAATTATTTTATAATATAATTTCAATATCACATACATGTATGCATATATATATATATTTATAGCATTGTATTATATGTTAAATATATTAGAGAATCTTAGGGAGAGATACTGTGCCTTCTAGCTAGTTCTTCATGGCGTGTGGTCTTGCATAATTCATATTAGCAGCCAACTGGGTTTATTAGTTATATTGTTACAAGGAAGGATGAGTGTATATAGTTTATATATATATTTTTTGGCATGTAATGTATTTCTTTAATCAGTTCGCCTCTCAAAGTTTATTTTCTCTTCTTTTCCATTTTAGGAAAATAACAAATTAATCTTTGCCTCTTAACTTCATCTTCAAATAATTTTGCAGATTAAATGTTTTTACATCACTATTTCAATAACAAACGTTCTTATATTGAAGTATGGTAAAATATCAAATGAATGCGGATATAGATACTGAGGAGCGATCCGTGTCTTTATATTTGAAAAATCAAAGGAATGATACATTTTAAAGTTATTTTATTTAGAGTGAAAATAATTCATCTAATCATTATTGATAACTCTATTCGGGTCAAACTAGATAAATTGCTATTGTGAGAGTTTTATTAGATAAGAGTAGGTAGTGCAATGCATGAAATCAGAAAATATAAGAAGTGATGGGGTTCTAACGCTGAAGAATTTACGATGATAACGTAAGCTTTGCATTTGTTTATTGAATACCTTAGTAGACATATGTCTAACAATATATGGAAACTGACTTATAGGTTTTGGATCATAAAATATGTAGTCTTTTAATAATATAACAAATGAAAATAATTCTTTTAAATTTAGAGATTCTTTGATAGATTTCTTCATATGAAACCTTCTTTGCCAATTGTCTTGCAAAAATATATGATTAAATAATTACTTGATTCATTTGATTATTTCATCTCATCTAGGTTCTTGTATGTGCTATTGTATTACGCTAATAATGGGTTTTAAAAAAACACATTTTTATTTGAGTGTAATAAGTATAAATCCAAGCTACTCTAGTTAATTAAGTTAATTTTAAATTGACTCATAATTCAAATGAGCTTGAGTATGATGTATCATGTTAATCCTAGATCTAACAAGAAATAATATACCTAGCATGTGTAGTAACTAGTGGAATTGGTTTTCTATGTGCATTTTTTTTTCTTTTTTTACTATAGCTTGAGGAATCTTTATATAATGATATTAGAAATAACACTTCAATCTATAAATGGTATGAATCTCTTCAGTCTTTTGTGAAGGACTATATATAACAGACAGGTCATGAGCACATGATTCTCATGTTTCTTAATATTAGTTCTAACTTGATCATTGTGCCTTATATACATGTATGCACGGATTTTATTTCTATTGGAATATGTTTTTCTAAAAATGTTTTGGGTATGCAAGAGATGGCTCTTTAGGAAGGGATTGATAGTCTTTGTTACCAAATAAAAGAGCAAGGTTTAGATACATTAAATTTAAATCAAAGTGCTTCTACCTCTTTCTTGATATAATTAATTACAACCATAATATATTTCTACTCACACGATGCATATTTAATTTCTCCAATTATAGTAATACCCTAATGTTAGGGGGCTAAGGTTGTATGAGTTCTTGAAATTTGGAAGGTGGCAAATACTTTAGGTTGTAATGTATCTAACATTCATGACATCTTCACAAATGTTGCATATAATCATGCTTCATGATGGGTGAAAAATATCCACGGGGCATTATCTTTTTATCTAGAACATTTTCATCCATGTGCCTCTTCTATGACTCTTCTGGTTCTTGTTATGGTCACATACTTTAATTGTATACAATTTAGAATTCTATTATATAATTGTCTATTTTGTCGTGTTGCATAAAGTGTCAATCTTTAATTTGTCAACTTATGATCTCTTCCTATAATCTTCACTAGGCATTATTTTGATTATAAATATTTAAGGATGTCATAGCACCATGGCTTTGCATCTTATTAGATTTTTACCACTTGTGGCATTTTGTAGCATTGCATATGAACTCTTATTTGAGAATAGATCTCACTCTAGTCATATTAGAGTTTTCTCATACTAAAGACAATGTTGTAAAAAGGTCTACCATTTGATTTCACTTTATTAGAATTTGATTCAAGATTCACCTTCTAAAGTATTGTGTAAGAGTCATTATATATTCTTGATAAGGCTTCAATTCGTCTTCTTTAACCTTTCATTCTCCTCTATCTTAGATGAGTAACTAGTATGGAGTTGCTCCATACATCAACCTTTATCTCTCCTAAGGCTATTAAGATCTTCAGTCCAAATATGCATGTCGTGTATGTTGTGACGTTATTGATAGTCTTTAAATTTAACCTCTTTATTAGTGAGTTAAATTCTCGGGTATAACTTACAATGGATACCATTATGCTAACCCATTAACTACTGCCTGTTCCATCAAAGTAAAGTTTCTTTTCTAGTATGACAATTGTCCCTAGTATTCTTTTTAATACAAATTTATAATGTTATATATTATTGTGTAGATTTAGTGTTGACAAAGCTCAACTTCTAATTAACTTCTTTATAACATACCTTATTTTATACCATGTTAATAATATAAGTTTTCGCACTAATATTGCTCTTAATCAATAAAATTATCTTTTACAAAAAATGTCGTGATAATATTTTAGCCATGAAGGGTGCATCATACAAAGATTTTATGGGATCAATTATGTAAATCACTCAACATTTATACGATTAAATGTCAAGTCTGAGTATCTTTATGGCCTAGATCATTGCCAGACATGTTTTCTTCATCTAGTTGTATTTATTTCATGGGGAAAGAACATTTTAGTAAGGTAATGGATAAGGTACTCTACAACGTCATTATCTTTTTGAACTAGCATTATGCTTACAATTACCTCATTTTTAATTACTAAGTATAATTGTAATATTGCATTATCATTAGAGTCTCAAGACAAACAAGTCCATTAGATACTCTTTTACATTTTTGAAAGTTTTTTGACAATTTTTATATCATCTAATTAACAAACTCTTTTTTAGTATCTTAAATATTACTGCATATACCAAGGTGATTTTTTGTTTTAGTCAATGTGTTGGAGCTTTTTATATTATTGATGCTTTAATCATCGATATTTAGTTTTTATATCCATAGAAACCATTCCTAAATGAGTATATTGCACTTAACACAACAATGTTGAAAAGTAAATATCCATGGGATGGTAGAAAAAATCATCACCTTGTTCAAGTCTTTTTAATATATATATACATACTTTTCGATCCTTCTTGGTTATTAGCATTATGTTAGCCAATCATTCTAAGTAGTTAACCACTTATTGAAACTTCACTTGTATATGCTTAATTAGTTTAGTTTATAGAAATTCTGCTCATTTTATTCTAAGTCTTCTTAGGTTTTACTTTACCATCTCATTTTATTAAATTTAATTAGGGAATATGATGTTTCAGATAAATCATAATTAATCACATCTTAAACTTTGTTAGGGAGTTCTTAATATTCAAGAAATAAGGACCTTTATATTAGTCCTTGAGACTTGAATCTTTAACTTTCAAGTCTTACAAATGTTCTTTTTGAAATGTAAAGATGAACTTTATTCAAAATGAAATTTAAACTTCTTTTCTCTTTTCTTCTTCTCTCATTGTTTATTTTCCAATGTTATTATAGGTTTAACTCATAATGAAGTCCACTTAAGATATGAATTGAGTTGTAACCATGAAAGTATAAGAATTCAAAAGGGTCCAACTCTTCTTTCTTTATCTAATTCGAGGCGAAGGTTCATATTAAATTTTTAATAATTATAAAAATTTATTCATATAAATGACAAAAAAGAATAACTTTTTTCATGTTTTAAAAAACTCTATTTTTTTATATTTTATTTTATTGAAGAGGTTCTATTTTCTCAAAAAAATTCCTCTCTTTTTTTTGTTTGTCCATTGTTTTTGCTTAATTATATATAAATCTAAAAAAATTTTAAAAAAGTTCTCATAAACCTGAAATTTACCTTGTCTCATCTTTTGTATCTTAGATTTCATAGTTGTTCCATAGTTTACTAAACATGAGCAGAAATTTATCGGTAATGCCATATTTTAACTCATATGTAGTTGGTTTTCTAATTGCATAAGCTTCAAATCTTGGTTCTTCCGCTTACATTATGACGTGACACCATTCGTGCAATATATATATTTATATTTTTTCTAATCTTGTTTTCGAGTAGAAAGCACACACAAGATGATTTTTGCTTTGTTCATGAACGAATCTCGACAAAAAGCTTCTTCGGTTTATTCTAATGTTGATCAAGTAGCCGATTCACCAAAACCCCGTCCAAATGATAGTTTTTCTTTTCTTGTTTTTTCATAAAAAAATAAGCTTGGGTTACGACCAAAATGATCCACAACTTAACTCTGGAAGGTTAAAATCTTCAGGATAATTTTTCTTCTTATAAGACTCTCAGGTCACCAGCATCATCAGCACAGCTGTCTGCCCAGCTTCATACTTTTGGTCATCCTCATCAATTCGAGACTGTGTCTCTCTTCTATTCATCATTTGTATAAACTTTATCTTTATACATCTCTTATATATGCACATATACCTGATTCGATCAATAAAACATATATAAAATCTCCAAATCCTTGATCTTTAACATTAATAAATTCTATATTCTAGTTGAAAAAACGAATATATATAATCCACACAGATGGCAAAGTACTTGCTGATCAGAAGGGAAAGTACTTCAGACTCAAATGTAAGACTGAATAAGACTACAAGAAGATCAAGATCTTAACTGCTGCATCTACTGATCATCACAAATGCAGAAATTTGCAGCAGTTAACTTGGATTAAACAAACTTCATTCCATTTATATATATATATATATAAAACAACGTATCTTTTGCTTTCTCTAAGCTGTCGAACACATGGATCTTCTCTCTTTAGAGAGTAGTTTCTGTAAATTATATATAAAATATTAAAAAACAAGATCGAAGTAAATGACCATTAAACAAAAACTAATAATAAATATATAAAAAAACGAAATATAGGTAATAAACTTGTCTTGCATGATCACAAAGTACGAGATCTTGTTTGGTGGAGCCACATAGAAGAAGCTCCCATCTGTTGAACCTTTACTTGCTGTGAGTTCATGATGGTCTCGTAACCTGTAACCAAAATTTACTAGTCAATAATAATTATTATGACTGGTTTTGGTGGATTCCAGGAACTAAAAATCTCGCCCATCAGTCCAGTAATTAACAAAGCCTTGATATACTTTAAAATTAAACTGTGTGCTTATAAACCCTAATAGAATGATACTTATATATTATTATATAATATGTTAAATGACGGACCTGAAGTACTGTAATCTATATATGTGGCTTTCAATGTTTTGGAATCTTGAACTCATTAAAATACAATAAAAATGATCACATTGTTTCTCTATATAGATTTAGATTAGTAAATCAAAGATAGGTTAACAGTACTTGAATGCTTTATTACTGTAGAAATAGATAATTAGGGAGAAGTGTAAATGTAACAACTCCAAGATTATTCTTTCTGCTCCTATCTATCTATATATGTATTAACTTTTGATAAGTAAAGAAGAAAGAGTTCGTCTTAAATATTTATACTCTCCCAAGCTGGTAAATTTAAGTAAAGAACCTTTTTCTCTGTGACAAAGTTTTAAAATGGAAAATTTGGATTCATTATATTCTTTGATCCATTAGGAAATATTTAATTAATAAGGCAACGAGATGTATATATGGGATCTCATGTGCCAGATCATTAAGCGAGTTGAAGAAGAAGAAGAAGATAAGTGTCTGTGTTTATATGTGTGTGTGTGCACCAAATCTTCAAACATTTGTAAATGTTTTGTTTTTTCTTATAAAAACAAATCAAAATTACAAAAAATTTCAAAATATTTTTAAAAGATAACCTAAAAGAAGTAATATTTTTATGTGAAATCATCAAAAAAAAAAAAAAAAAAAAACCAAAGTATGAAATTTGCATATATATAAAAGAAGTGAATGTGAAAAAAAACCCCACAAATTTTTAAGCTGTAATTTACCTAATAATATTCATTGATAAGGCAATAAGGTGTATATGTGTATATATATGGGACCTCATAATTTTCAAAAGGTTTAAAAGGAGTTGGTAAAGAAAATGAAGAATCTATGTGTGTGTGTGTGTGTGTGTGTGTGTATCTGTGAATTGATTTAGGAGGATGGTTAATTACCAGGAAATAGTTTTCACCATGCTGCAAGCTGTGAAATAAGAAGCCAAATTCATTTACAGGCAGTGGGACACCAGAGGAATGAACCAAAACAAAGCCTTCACCAAATATTGCTTTCATGTCAAGTGGCCCTCTGGGTACCTCTGTTGGAACTCCATTGATGAACACTGTGATGAATCCTGAAAATCAGCTCAAAAAGCCCAGTTACCAGGAAAATCATTTCAACTTTTTTTCTTTTTACACCATGTTTTCTTTTAATTAGCTTTTACTTTTAATTAACTAAAGAATATATATAAAGATAGTCCATACATGTATGTATATATGAAAGGAAACACAAGCAACTATAGAATATATATATATATATATATATAGTAAATACATATATATTTGAACAAATACAACAAATTTATGCAAACGTATGTATACCTCCTCCTTCCAATCCATGATAGCTCTTGATATAATGAATTTTTCCAGCTAAAACATATGTTTGAAAGTGCAAAACGTATTATATCCATGTACAACAGTGTAATTTAATTAATCAAATGAAGTAGTAGCAAAAATTGTCACATCATCACAAAGAAAGTCTTAAAGTTTAGTACTTTATTCTACCGTAGTTTCACTAGAATAGCCTCCTAGTTATAAAGATTCTTAAAATTTGATGTACAGCAGTAGATGGATATCTTTTGGGTGAAAGAGTAAAGAAACTTTAGAAGACATAAATTAGAAATGGAGATTTTTTTTTTTTAATAAAAGAAATTGGAGATTAATTAACCAAAAAAAGCAAGAAATAAAACTTACAGAAATAAGAAGAATTGGGTCTGATTTAAGAGGATTCAAATAAAAACTATTAAATCAAAATTTAAAAAAACAAAAAACTCTCAAAAGTGTTTTAATCAATAGCCATGCATTTTTACCAGGTTGATAGTGCAAATTTGAAGAGTCAGATGGGCAAACGCTTTGTTCAATTTCTTGAAAACCCATTTGACCTGACATTGAGAAAAGACTCTCCACACCATCATCACCTATAACCCCACACGACGAAGAACCACTGACCAGAAAAGGACTTGAAGAAGAAGAAGATGACCCAAAAGAAGAAGAACCAAACCCAACACCACAACCACTATTTTCATGGTACTGAATTGCACCACTACTGGTTTGTGCCTGCTGCTGCTGTTGCTGCTGCTGCTGCAGAAGGTTCTTTTGTTGGTTATCTCCGGCAAGGCTGGCCTGCAATTGGCGTTGCCGGCGGCGAGATCTTGAACGGCGGTTTTGGAACCAGTAGAAGACATTTGCATCACCAACGGCGCCAAATTTCTCCAGCAACTTTCTTATTCTCACAGTTTCATCTTTTGGTGGGTTCACCATGCCACTGTTGAAGATGGACTCAAGTATGAGAATTTGTTCGGGCTTTGGAGTCCACCTTGACCTCACTGGTTCGCTTCTTTCCGAGCCATGGCTTGAGCTGCTGTTGGAATCAGCGGCCGAGGCTTGATCTTCCATTACAGTACTATTTTGTTGAAAAGGAGGAAGGGAGAAAAACTAAGAAATTATAATATATTGTTGAAACTGAATCTTAGAATTAAAATATTGGAGAGATGAGGAAAAAATTGGAGCACATGAACTCACAGTAAAATGGCGTTGAGGGTGATGGAGCTATCGATATATAAAGCCCTGGATGGGATCTTATCACTACGAAATTACGAAATTGTCCTTCGGATGTATATTTTTTAACCCTTTATTGTAAGTCAACCGCCTCACGTTTTGGTTACATTTGTTTTGTTTTTAATCTTTTGTAATAATTGATAGTAAAAACATATATATATATATATATATATATATACACTAAAGTTAAAATTTTTGTAAATTTGAAAAGTAATATGATACTTATAATCAGTACTAATATGGTACTTATAATCAATACTGTTTTGCTCTTGATCACTACATTAGAAGTGTTTAAGTATAGATATGTAAATCCACATTATTTTATTATCTTTTTATTTTAATACAAATAATACTTTGAATGTTTTCTGTAAATTTAAATTTTTAAGATAATTAGTTCAATTAGTTACTTAATATTATGTGATATTAGAATTAAATATCTAATGGTCAAATCTTATCAAGTTATACATAAAGGAATATGTTAGAACATAAATAATTTATAAATAATTTTCTTGAAAGATAAATTTTTTTTAAGAAAATAGCAAGACACCACGACATAAGTTATAGTAGAAAATTACATCAATCTACAATATTGATTAATCAAAATGGGATGATAAAACTAATACAAAATAGTTTATGATATGATAAGATACACAACAGAATCAAGTTATCACATCGAAGATGAAGTAGCTAAAACTAGTGTCCCCCAAGGCTCATACATAAGCTGCGTAAAGCATCAATAAAAAAGCAAGCAGTCGTAGAAATATATGCTAGTATAAATTGATGAGCTAAGTAATATAAAGAGTGACAAAAAGTTAATCTATTGCCAACATAAGAGTGTTGATAATAAGGCTACCCAAACATAAAGTTCCTACCTTATATCTTTGCCTAAACCTTGAGGACAAAATACACAAACAAATTTAGTAAATATAGAATTTTGTTAATATTTGCAATTGAGAATTTTTAGATACCATGATTGGTCGAATGGGTTTCAGTACGAAAAGGAGAGTTGGGTTCAAAGTGCATTTACCTTTATTTTGGTTAATGGTGCTCCTTCAAGCAATTTTAAAATTAAGAAAGGTCTTCGTTAAGGCAATCTTTATCCCTGTTCTTTTACAATATAGTGAGGGGAGTTTATCAAGTTTGATAAAGAAAACAAATAGTATTTATTTAATTTAGGAAGTCAGCCTAGGTCATGGCACTTTGATCATTAATCTTTTACAATTAGTTGATGATACTCTTTGCTTTTTTATGCCCATTTTCAAAGAGGTGATTTCACTTAAAAGAATCTTAAGATGCTGTAAAGTCATGTATGATATGAGATTAAATTTAAGAAGCATGATTTGTTAGTGATTTGGGTTAATAAGGAGCTGATGATTAAGTAGAGGAGTAAGATTAGATATAAAAAACGAAACACTCCTTTAGGTGTCAATCCCTACTTGTGCCAAACTTGGAATCTTGTGTTGTGAAGTTGAAGAAAAGTTTGTTGGATTGGAAAATCGTTTTCTCTCTAGTGTGGTCCATATCACTATAATTAAGGCAATCTTGTCTTCTCTCTTAACCTTTTATATGTCACTCACGAAATTTCAATATTAGTTTCGGCCAAAATTTCAATGTCACCCTAAGAGACATGACTAATATTCTCCTTTTCAAATGGGTTTGGCATAATGGTAACAAGAGTGAAGCGTTGACCAACATAATCATGTTTTCACGCCCTCACATATACCTTTTGGTGCTTCCAGTGTGTAGAAAGGCAAAATAAAAAATGTCTTCCAAAATGAAAACCTTGGATATGGACCCTTATAACGATTAGCTAGGGCTATTGGTAATGATAGAGTTGTCAAATTTTTGTATGACATGCGACTTACTAATATACCTCTCAAATAGATAGTTCCTAAACTTTTTCGTTTTGCTAAAAAAAGGATGATAATGTTCGTGATTTGATCTCTTAGGAAGAGGGACTCCTAGTCTTACAATATTGATTTTTGCAAAAAATGTTCGATCAGAAAAATGAATAATGGAATAATGTGATGACCATTCTAAATGGTATATCTTTGCAAACACTTCAGGTAAATTGATATAAAAATAGGATAAACATGTTTTTTTTTTGTTAAATCTTACAAAAAAGCGATGTCCAATCACTTGTATATGGAAAGAAGCTAGAGAGTAGAGTTTGACATGCTAAAGTTCTTACCTAATGTTAAGGTCTTTAGTGGCGATTATTGAAGGATATTTTAGTTATGGTTGGGTCCCTTCACCAATGCTAATACATATTGGATCTAAGCAACATTTACCCATTATATTGGCTTGAAGATGAGTCAATCAATCATCTTTTCCTTAGTCGTGAGTGGTCATAGAAATTTTGGTGTTATTACTTCAATTGGTATAACAATAATTGGGTCCAGTATGAGAATATACCCAACTCTATAATGTTTGGCCAAGTATAAGTGGAGATTAAAGACAAAGAAAGTTAATTAATGTTCGTCTCTATATTACTATTTAGTTGGTCAATTCGGTTGATAATAAGTGAGATTGTCTTCCAATATAAAACTTTTACCATGGCTGAGAGATTTGTGGTCTTATTAAAATTAAACTTACTTGGTGACTCAAGTTTATGCAAAAGGAGTTCGAGAACAATTAGATTAATGAGTTATTCATATCAATAGAAATGCATTAATAACCATTATGAAAATAATGGGTTGCACAAATCTAATTATTGATTCCTCTTTAAAATGGTTAGCTCAAGTTCAATGAGGATGCCCTGGTATTGGGAAAACCTAGTCTAACCCGATTATTGACGAATGCCTAAGGGATCACGAAGGTTACATCAAATGTATCTTTTATGAGAATGTAGGTGTTTTGGATTCAGACATCGAAGAGTTATTGCGCAGTCAAAAGAGCCAATATGATTTGTACTGAAACCACTAACATTAACTTAATCGAGCTAGAAATTAAGAGCAATTCCCAACTGATTGTGGCTTGGGTGTCAATGAAAATGATGTTATGAAAATAAAATATAGAAGACAACTATGATTGTTACTAGGATTGAGAAATTAAAGAATGTGAGATTTATGCATACAAACATGGAGAAGAATTATGTTGTTGATGCTCTTTCTATAATAGGAACAGGTAAAGAGTTTAAGCG
>NW_019014618.1:956429-969637 GCF_000150535.2 Carica papaya | reverse complement strand
TGCTTGCTATCTTTTGCTGTATTCCCAGAGAATGCAGTGATTAAGAAAAGACTTCTGATG
Organism: Carica papaya; assembly: GCF_000150535.2. The sequence continues at coordinate 969,577 of NW_019014618.1, read as the reverse complement.
CATTGGTGGATTGGAGAGTGCTTTGTTAACCCTTCAGCATTTGGAGAAAATGTTGATGAAATTCTTGAGAAATTCATGAAGAAGGGACTTATTCAGCCTGTTTATGAGAAGGCCAAGCTACGGCCTAACAGCTTTAAGATGCTCCCCACCGTGCGTTCTTCGGTTATTGTCATTGCTAAGGAAGTTGGATTCTTTGAGTTTGATGATAATGGAAACCCAACAATGGAAGTTTCATTTTGGAACAAGGCATGCTTAAGGGCAACCAAAGAGGACTTATCCCTGCAGGTTCCAAACAAATTGGAGTCTCTAGAAACATTGTTTAATGTCAGCGAACGGTTCCCTGATTTCACTTTCAAGTGGCTTTCCAAAATGAGTAACCTCAAAGTTCTTTACTTGGGAAGATGGGAGAGCACCGCGCAGCGCCACATTGAAGTGGAAGACACTGCCTTCTTGAAAGACTTGAGAGGAATGAAACAACTAAGGCTTCTCAGTTTTCAAGGAATCTCCAGGATTGAAGAGCTTCACAGTTCCATTTGCAAGCTCTCCGATTTGACCATCTTGGATCTTAGGGCCTGTTACAATCTGGAGACTCTTCCAGAAAGGATAGACTTACTGAAGAATCTGACCCACTTGGATATCTCAGAATGCTATCAGCTAGATCGTATCCCCAAGAAGCTGTCCTCATTGTCAAACCTCCAAGTCCTTCAAGGGTTTGTAATTAGTGATGCTGAAAAGGGAAGCACATGTACATTAGATGAGTTATCTGGGTTGAAAAGTTTGAGGAAACTCAGCATCAATATAAATACAGACGGTTTTGGGTTGAAACAACTGATAAGTGCTCTAAAAGGCTTCCAAGGGCTTCAGAGTCTCAAAGTAGCATGGGGTGGAAGACTCTCACAGGCCAAACCAGATAACAATCAGGAGAATGATGACAAGAAAAAGGAAACGCTTAAAAGTCAGGAGAAGAAAGATGATCCAGCCAGATCCACCACAAATCAGGAAAGAACTCCAGGTAACAGGAAGAAAGGTAATACGGCAGGAATGGCTATTGAAAACCAACTAAAGGATGCAGAGAAGAAGAGGCAGGAAAGTGCAGTCCTAAACCAGGAGAAGAGGATTGATAACAGGGAAAAAAAAGGGAGTAGTACAGAAGCTGTTGGCGGTCGCTCGGACAGGAAAGTAGACAATGAAATTCAAGAAATCGCCGAAGCAGAATCAGCAGCAAGAAACCAGGACAAAGGTGAGACTAGCGCTGGAAAATCAATGGATATCAAGCTGGAAAAGGGGATTGGCATGGAGAAAGCAGTAGCTGCTGAAGAGGGTAAGAAAAAGAAGAAGGTGGGAATTGCTGAAGGAGAACCAAAGACCGGAAACCAGGATAACAACAGAGGAGAAAACAAAAAGCCTACAAGTCGTACCCAACTAGGAAAATCACTCTCCAAAAGAAAAAGTTTCCACCGATATTTTAGCATTGATAAGCAAGAAAAAGATGAGGATAGACTTCCAGCCAACCTCCAGAAACTGGATCTTGAGTGTTTTCCAGAAGAAAAAGCTCCCGACTGGTTGATGCCTGTAAATCTAAGGGGTCTAAAAAGGCTATACATCAGAGGAGGAGGACTGAGAAGTTTAGGTGAAATCCCAAAGAGAGGGGAAAGCAAATGCAGTGTTGAAATTTTACGCTTGAAGTACTTGAGTGGGTTAAAGTTGAATTGGATTGAGTTGAAGGCATTATTTCCCGAATTGACATTCTTGGAGGAATCCGGGTGCCCAAACATCACATTCTGCCCTGGTGATGGATATGGAGTTTGGCAGTTGCAGAAAAAAGCAGAGTCAGAGAAATTGTAAGAAATAATGCTTCTTTCTTGTTTTCCAGCCTAGTGTTGTTGAAATATAATTCAAAGTTTGAACAGAGTCTTTTTCTTAAACAAGTTTCTTTTACAGTTACAAATAAGTAGCAGAGTAGTTGTGTGATTTGATGAAGGTTTTTTTTTAAGCTCTGTTTGTTATATATAAGCCAATATATAGAGGCTTTTTTTTCTTGTTTTATACAGACTGGAATCAGAAGAAAGTGTTTGCAGGTTCTGCTACGTTTGCTTTTCTTGCTTTGGTTTTCTTTTTACTTTTATCTTTTTCCCAGCCTAGTGTGACTGGAATAATTTATTATGGTTTTCATTAAAAAAAAAAAAAAATTATCATTATTATTATTTTTAAATGTAAAAACTTATATTGAATAATATATTCAAGAAAATACTTATGAAAAACTAAATTGTTGAGATACAACATACACATCGGGAGGATAATAAAGACGTTGACAAATTGATAAACTCGATTTATGATGGGGCCCATTCTTTACTGCAACTCCCTCCTGAGCATCCTCTATTTAGTGTTTTTTGTTTCAAATTATGTAATTGTGATTTATGATTATTTTTATTAATTCTTTTGTTATTCTCACCTTGTATAAATATATATATATATATATATAAATAACTTGTGTTTTTAACTAAAAATATTTTGTGTTTTAGTGAGTAGTTAAACTTGTATTTTTGAGAATAAAAACATAAACATAAATCTAATCAAAATAGTCACTTAATGTCAAAATCTAACTTTTTTAATTTTTTCAAAAAATATATATATATATATATATTCTTTGGACTAAAAATGAGATCTTCCTTGTCAACATGAAACTCCAAAATTTATTTTACTGGTGTTAATGTTATGAATTATTTAATAGACTTTCTCATTACCTTGTTCTAGGGAGAAGGTAATATTAAGAATATATTACAGAATACAGGATCAAAAAGCCGAAACATGGTGTGTTCTGTGTTTTCTTTTTTTGGGATACAATCGAAATTCAAAGAAAGAGGTTAAAGTACCCCTAGACAACAAAGTGGTTGGTGGCGGTGGCGGTGGCGGTGGCGGTGACGGTGGTTTTCAGCTGTCGACCCTTGATTTTCCCCATGGCTTTTGCAGCTCTCGGCAAACCACCGCATTTCTTCATCAGTTCTTCCTTTAATTCATTAGAACAAACCCCAACTTCGCTTCCTTCTTCCCTAACTCCCTCCTCGTAGATTTCCCAGCAACTCCCTGGATCCCTTAGTGGCAGAAGCTCATGCAAATTCTCTTCCCCAACCAGCCTCTTCGCCACTTCTCTGCTCCTGCTCGTCACTATAACTCTTCCTCCATACCCTTTTGGAAACCCTAAACAAAGTTGATCTCCCCATTTCTTCCCCCCTATCACGCTATCGAATCTTTCATTCAACCCATCCGATTCTCGACAATCGTCCAGCACCACCAGGTATCTCTTCCCCCACAACTGCAAATGAAGTGCGTATAGTAGTTTTGAAATATCATTCTCACCTTTCACCACGTTTTCTTCGGCTCCTAGATTCTCCAAGAGTCGTTTCACGATTGCAGTCTTTGGATCTGGGTCCTCTCCTTTCTCTTCTTTCGACATAGATATCCAGACCCTTGGGACGAAATGGCTCCTCACCTGTTGGTCTGCTAGAATTTTCTGGCATAATGCCGTTTTCCCAACACCCCCAACTCCGATAATGCCAATGGCTTTGAAATCTAACTCGTTTTGCTTGCGGAGAAAATTTGACATGGACAATACCTCGTTTTCAAACACTCCGCCAGTGGGTGGAGGTTCTGGCTTTGAAAACTCTCGGGGGACCACTGTGTTATTCGACGTTGAGTTTGCCTCAGTGCTAGTGTTTTGGTGTTGACTGATCGTCGTTCCATTTGAATTTATTTCCTGTTCTTCGTTTCTGGAATTGCTTGACGAAGTAGTGTTTCTTGTGTTTAGGCACTGAGGTTTAGGCACTGAGGATCTAAGCTTTCCCCAGATTGATTTCTGTACAGCTGGAGATTGACCTAGGTTTTTCTTTAACCAAACCTTGAATTCGCAGCTGAGCCGATGCTTGTCATTCTCTACCCCGTTGTTGGATCCGTTTGCTTGATTCCTTTCACCGTTTGTGAACATTTTACCGACGATTACAAGAACCCTCGCGTGTCTGAAAGGTGTTCACTGAATTATTCCGACTCTTCCGCCATTGTGTTTAGGTTTGATTATATTGCAAATTGACTCGCAAAGAATTTACCATTAAAAAGATAACCCAAAAGAATTAAAAATAAAATTATATTTCGAGTAAAGATATTCTTTTTTTTTAAAGAGAATTATTGAGATCAGGCAGGAAGGTGGTACAGAACTGCAGAAGAAATAAGAAGATAAAAAACTGGATTTCATATAGATTCACATTTTCCAACCGGTGATTGTTTAATATGTCTGATCCAAAATGCAACTAACCACGTTGAATCAGTCTACATGTGCTGTATAAAATATCCAATCTCCTTTCCCCATGATCAAGAAAATCAATTAACAGTACGAGAATTTCCTTTTAAAAAAAGGAGGCATGGATAATTGACACAATAATAAATACATACATCATGTTCCCCACATGACTGAAAAAATATCACATAAATCCAAAATTAAAAAGAAAGACCAGGACGACCATTGACTTTACTTGTTATTGGGTGGGTGAAGAAATATTAAATATTGCATGCCCAACTGGATTCTTGTTTGTTTGTTCATAAAAAAAGATTAAAAAAAAAAACTGGGGTTTCTGTTTAGCCGAACTGAAATTGTATCTACAGTCAACTGGTTGAAAATAATCTTTAGCGGAACTGGAATTGGTTTTGCACGAGAGTGAGAATCGAGGAAAGAGAAAATGGTGAATCCAATCCCGGATTCTGTAAGAGAAGTATGGAACAAATGGAATGTGAGAGGAGTCGTCTTGTTTAGCCTTTCATTACAGGCTTTTCTGATCTTGTTCGCTCCATTTAGAAAAACCACAGCGAGAAAATTACTCATCTTGCTCATCTGGTCAGCTTACCTGCTAGCCGATTGGGCCGCCAACTTCGCGGTGGGTCTCATCTCTCAATCTCGAGAAAGTAATTCTTCAGACTCTTCAGCCCAAGACAACCCTAATCTCTTAGTTTTCTGGGCTCCCTTTCTCTTGGTACATCTCGGTGGTCCAGACACTATCACAGCTTTTGCTCTGGAAGATAATGAGCTCTGGTTGCGTCACCTCCTCAGTCTCATCTTCCAGGCTATTGCTACTGGGTATGTCTTCATGCAGACAATTCCAGATAACAAGCTATGGGTTCCAACAACAATCATGTTCGTCGTTGGAATCATCAAATATGTGGAGCGCACCCGTGCTCTGTATCTTGCAAGCTTGGACCAGTTCCGTGACTCCATGCTTAAAAACCCAGATCCTGGACCAAACTATGCCAAACTCATGGAAGAGTACGCTTCAAAGAGAGACGCTAAGCTTCCAACAAAGATTATAATGATACCAGAGCCTGATAAAGAATCAAAACCTTCCCGCACTGCTGTTAAGAAAGGAAAGTTGACCGATCTTGAGGTTGTTCAGTATGCTCATGAATATTACCAAACCTTCAAGGGTCTCATTGTTGATCTCATTTTTAGCTTCCGGGAGAGGGATGAGACCCGGGAGTTTTTCTACGAAAGAGATTCATTAGATGCTTTGAAGGTGATAGAGGTGGAACTTAACTTCATTTATGAAGCTCTTTACACCAAGGTTGAAGTTATGCATTCTAAGAGAGGAGTCATCTTTCGGTTTATAGCCTTTGGTGCACTTGCAGTAGCTCTGGGTTTATTCCATTTCGAGATCAGAAAGACGGGTCGATTTGAGCCTTTTGATGTTCGAGTCACCTACACCCTACTCCTCGGTGGCTTATCTCTAGATGTGATAGCTTTCCTCATGTTCATTTTCTCGGATTGGACATTCGCCACCCTCATCAACATGTCTGATCAAGAATCTGATACTCAAAATATGAGCAGGAGGCCTGAACAAGAACCTACAGTCCAAGAATCAGCTGGCACCCAAAAGAAATCCTTCCTCAAGTCTTTCGTCTCCAGCATTCTCAGTATAAAAAAGCCAAGATGGTATGAATACGAAACTGAATTTGGGCCTGAAACTAAGGTCAAGCACCATGTACTGATTACCCCCATTCTACTTCGAAGGTGGTCTAGAACTATATCTGTTCACAACTTGATTGGATACTGCCTAAAAAAGCGACCCAGCAAGATATATCAAGTCAAGAGCTGGTCCCGTCTCATCCTGGAAAATCTCATTAGTTTCTGTGGCATTCATCTTGTCATCAACAAGATCAGTGAGCTAATAAATACCGTTATAGCTACCGTTGTCTTCTGTAAGGACTACATTGTCAGGAATCTGGGGAGCAACAAAGAAATTCAAGTTCTGCTCTTTCCCATCCAGAAGGTGATGGGAGTTTTGGGTTTTCTCTGGAACATAACATGTAAAGTTTTTGGTTGGATTGGTAGTTTTCTCCTGGAATTTTTCGGGCTGGAAGATTTAATAGATGAAATAAGGTTCTTATCCCACGAGCCATTCACAAAAGAACTCTGGGATTTGATATTTACAGAGGTTAGAAGAAAATCCGAAATCGCAAATGACCCAGAAACCGTAAAGAGGATATCTTCGGCGAGAGGTGAGTGGTTTCTGCAAGACAGGTATTTAAGAGTAGATCGAAACAAGCTGATGGATTACGTGGTGAATGTTGACTATGATCAGAGCCTTCTCTTATGGCATATAGCCACCGAGCTCTGTTACCAGACAGAACCAGAGACAGCAGAAAATTGCATCAACAGGAAACTCAGTAAGATGCTATCAGATTACATGTTGTACCTTCTAATAATGCAACCGACGATGATGTCTGCAGTGGCTGGAATCGGGAAAATAAGATTCCGGGACACCTGCGCGGAAGCAGTAAGGTTTTTCAAGAGGAGACATCTGGAACAGGACACAGTGAAGAATGCTTGTAGGAACATTCTTTCAGTGAATACATATGTAAAACCTATAGAGGTGAAGGGGGATAGAAGCAAATCAGTGTTGTTTGATGGAAGCATGTTGGCGAATGAACTGAAAAGATTGGAGGATGATGAGAAAGAAGACAAATGGGAGATAATAAGTAAAGTTTGGGTAGAATTAATTTCATATGCTGCAAGTCATTGTGATGCAAAGACTCATGCCCAGCAAGTGACTAAAGGGGGAGAGGTGATTTCTTTTGTTTGGTTGTTGATGGCTCATTTTGGTCTTGGAGAACAATTCCAGATCAATGAAGGCCATGCAAGAGCAAAACTGATTGTGGGTAAATGACTCCATTCATCTTTTTCTTTTTAGATGAATATTTGTGTAGGAAGTTGGACTCTTAAAGAGGAAACTTTGTTGCTTAATCCACCCTGCAGCTTCAATTCATTTGCATTTTCAATCAATCTTAGTATATACATGACATACTATATGTCAATAACTGAGAACAAAAATGGAAATGTTGGAAAATAAAGTCTATGGGGACTTTTATCAAGCACTTTCTATGCAGGAAAAGTGAACTGAAAAACTCGTTAATTCAACCATAATAAACCAGCCTCAAATAGAGAAATTTGTAACTATCAACCATAGAAATTACTCCAGTAACTTACACTAACAACCAATTAATTGGGTAGTTCCAAGATGACAAATTTTCTACATTACCCACTAACAACCAAGGATGATAAATATGAATATATAAAACTAAGCAGCTGGAGAACTAGTAAACCTAATCCAGGTCCCCAAACTGGTGGTGGCAGAATCATCCTTACTGGAGCCTCACAAAGTCTTTTAAAATTAAGGATGTTGAAGCTGAAATAGGAGAAGTCGAAGAATTTCAGTTTTGAAGATTAATTAACGGCATTGTTTGTTTCATGGACAATGATGATGGGCTCTGTTACGTATGGTAATAAAAAAATTAGCAAGCAAGGTGCGTGGTTTGTCTTATTTATTAAAAAAATTAGATAAAATAGTTTTGGCAGGTTAAGAAAAGAAATAGAAATTTCCAGAAACGACGGATTGTGTGATTTATTTGGTCTACAAATAGAGGCTGCTATATATGCCTTTTTCATCAAAACACATCTTTATTGACCTTATTTAATTTTCATCAAAAATTGGGTGAAGGTGATTTAATTTGTTACAAATAAAGAAGAAAAGTTGGAATGGTGGTGGCTGAAATTCAAATATAAAAAGTTATATATAAATAATGTGTGTGCATATATATATATATATATATATATATATATATATATGTACGCAAAAAGAAAATTTTGTTCTCTGACGCAGAGTCTTAATGCGAATTTGATTCCTTTGAGATTCCCTTGTGCCATTTCTCTTCATATTTTACCTCTCCTCTCCCCCTCTCTTCATTCCCCATTGCACCCATACACCTGTTTTTCTCCAATATTACTTTCTTCATTTAAAATCCCTTGCTCAAACAATGACGGCTCTATCCGCTGATAACTCTACGGGAAGGTACTCCAATTTCTTCTTCTTCTTCTTATTTCTCTCTCTCGCTCCTTTTTTTCTCTTTTAATCAACCCTTTATCTGGGCTGTTCTAATTTCTTCCCGTTTATGCACTTGCACACAATGTAATCTTCTTTCCAATTCTATGGTTTCTGTTCATATGTTGCCCTGCTCATCATTCTCTGTTTTCTATGTATTCTCTCCAGTTTTGCATGATTCCCGTTGCACATCAGACCCTTGTCTTTTTGCTCCGTGATTCGTTTAATATAAATCTGATTCTTGCAGGAATTTCCACGAGTGTATTATGTTTTATTGGGTGAGGTCTATGATTTTTGAATATTCTGTTGATTAGTATTTAGTCTCTCATCTGATTTAGGAAGTCGATTTCGTGTTCCTTAATCTGGGTCCTTGCTCTTACCATCTGCCCTGCTTTCTTTAATTAGAACGATTTAAGAACACTCTGGTTACCTTTTCATTCTCATGTGACCAGCGTAAAAATAAAGATTTTTTTAATCCAAATTCGGATTTGCATGTCATTGTTATTGTTACTGGTTTGAATGAGAAATTTTGGATTTTTATTTGGGTATTTGACTGTTATGTGTTTGATTGGGAATGCAGCGAAAATTGTCTTTCACATCTTGCACCTCTAGAAGCCGTGCTATTTGATGTTGATGGAACTCTCTGCGATTCAGATCCTCTCCACCACGAAGCCTTCCGTGAAATGCTTCTGGAGGTATGTTGTTTTCATCATCTTTAGGCAAAGGAAGACGGAAAATTTTCAGATATTACTGTTTCTGTGTTATATAGGAATTTGGAGGTGACTATATATTGATTTTCAGTGGGTTCGGTTGTTTCTATTTGTCTTTCGAAGTTCTTGGGATACCTTATTCTCCGCCATTGTATTTATATCTTTCTTGCCTTTATAATACTTTCTTTCTCAATTGGAAAAACAATCATCTTTATTTTCAGCTTCTGCATTGGACAAAGACTCGGATCTGTTATCTTAATATTTTCAAATTGTACTTCGTGTTGAAGAAATCCGGTGATAGTTGTTTGAGGGCATTTACAGATAGTGAATTGTTTTGACAGATTGGTTTCAATGACGGGGTTCCAATTACAGAAGAATTCTTTATTGATAACATTGCTGGAAAGCACAATACTGATATTGCAATGGCTCTCTTTCCTGACGATTTGCCAAGAGGCATGAAGTTCACAGAGGAAAAAGAAGCCTTGTTCCGGAGGTGAAATCTATCGTCCCTCTTCTTATCAGTTTTGCATTAGCTCCTTTTTTCTTCCTGAGAATAAAATGCAAATTCTTGGGTGGACATAAAACAGATTGGCCAAGGAAAAACTGAAGCCAGTGAATGGTCTGTACAAATTGACTAAATGGGTTGAAGAGCGTGGGCTGAAACGAGCTGCTGTTACTAATGCACCAAAAGAAAATGCTGAAGTCTTGATCTCCCTCCTTGGCCTCAAAGAATTTTTTCATGTTGTCATTCAAGGAACTGATTGTGAGCATCCCAAGCCGCACCCAGATCCATACCTAAAGGCCCTCGAAATACTCCAGGTGTCCAAGGATCACACATTTATTTGTGAGGTATTAGACTATCATTTCCGGAACCACCTCAAGTCTACTCCTTACAAAACTTGCTATTCTTAAAAAATTTGTCTTTTTAGGATTGTTGTACAATACCAACCTATTATAATAATCCGATCCTGATAGCACGAGACTTCCTTAGCGATTAGTAGGTTATATTGTGGCTCATGTTGAGTTCCTTGGACTTGTAAAGTAGTCAATCAAATGATTCCCTACTACTCCAGTCGGTTACATAAAATCTGATATTGGTGTTGCTTTTTATTTGCCAGGACTCTGTTTCAGGGATAACAGCTGGAGTCGCTGCAGGGATGCCTGTCATCGGTGTAACCACAAGAAACCCAGAACATATTCTGATGAAAGCCAAACCTACCTTACTTATAAAGGATTATGAGGATCCAAAACTGTGGGCAGCTTTGGAAAAACTTGATGAGGCTGGAGCTTCGGATTGAAAATTTACATTCATGGATCAGTGATTAGAAAAATCCCATCGCAGTACCTCCTAACAAATTTGTTGTTTGAAGAGGTTCAGCACTATTACTTTCTTACTCTTTAACATCATTATACAGCCGAGGATGAAATTATAAACTCTTATATGTTTTTCCATTTTACCCCTAGAAATTTAGGCCAGTGTTTACTTCGTCTGTATCAGGTAACCAACTGGCCAGATGGATTTGAAGAAAGGAATTCATGTGATGAATTTAACTCACCATATCTTCTGTAATTTAAGCCAAGCCAAGGAAATAAATGTAGAACTATCACTTTTGAATTTCTTATCATTTAACCTTCTAACGAGGAAATAACATAATTAATTAATCTGGTAATATGGGATTTACAGTCGATTCAAACTCACTTTGGTCAAAGTTTGGTAATAATTTAAGGAATTTATTCTGTAACCGAGTAGGAAATTGATGGATAATTCAGACACAACAATACAGCATATTGGCATTAACATAGTCGAAAATGCCATTTTCCTAATTCAGTGAACAAGTTCCATAATCATTGATGGCGGCTGGAATACACAGAAAAGGAATGCAGACATATGGGAAAATCTATCTTATACATTACGTCACATGTATTTTTATTTTTATTTTTATATAGAATATTTGTTAAATATAATTTGAATAAATTATATAATTTTCTATAATTAAAAAAAGTCTAATTTGTTTTCAGTAATTAATAAATTTACATGATGGAAATAGTTAATTTAATAAATAACGCTATATGTGTAATTTTTTTTTTTTCCTTTTAAAAACTCTTTTTTAAATAACGTTTTGTTTTAGAATAATAAGGCATTTTTAATTTCAGAAACATTAGAATTTATTTGTAATAAAAATCTCTGAAATTACATGTAACATACAGCTCTTGAATTATATCAACTGTAGGACCACACTTCTATCTTAATCAAGCAAAATGATCCATACAATGACCATAGTTATAACATATTCTCAGAATAAAAATCTCTGAAATATATTCCAAGTGTTTTGGAGGAGAAATGAGTGACAAGTAAATAAATTTCTACTTATTTCCTATATAAAACGAATATTAATTTATATTTTTACTAACATGGTAAGATATGAAAATACCAGCTCCTGCACATCTCTAATTCCATCCATGGGGAAATGCAACTCATATGGCTGAGAATCCAACTTAAACAGAGACTATGAACAAGCAGACTCAGCAATCGAGTTTTATGAGTTGGCCAATACCTGCACAATCCAATGCAAACCAAGAAAACATTGTCCTACCATCTAGAAGACAAATAATTACCTATCATATAGACATTATATAAACAAGGTGAGATTTCCCTCAGCCAGTCCATGAGATCTCATCCCTGGCCGACTTGTACAACTCTAGCCTCTTCGCGAACTGCTGTCTGCTTTCCATAACCTCAGGATCTTCATCAAGTAATCTTGCAAGTTCCTTGCCCTATATAACACACATTAAGAAACTACTTCAGCAAACCAAACCACAAAAACTTCATCTTTGATGCTCCCTACACCAGGGTATAAACACTGTCCTGGTAACAAGGGGGAAGGGGACTACATAAATATTTTGTACGTGTTAAGAGAAATCATAACAGACTTGAAGCCAACGTCCTAAAAATACCCTTCCTACGCTCTTTTCCACAGAGGTTATCTCCGTTCTCAAATTCAAATAGGTCAAGTTCACTACCTCATCTATACTGTAAAAAGAAGTTATCGTCAAGTACCTCCTTTTTGCCAATTTGGGCGTAGAAGTAATCCAGTAAAGACCTCTTTGCCTCCTTCACTTGACAATGCACCACAGCTTTTGGAATGGAGTACCTGAGCGTTGCAGAAACCATCCCTACATAGGAGGAAACATTTGATCCAATCCTGCGGAAGTACCCCTCTCCATATCGATCTGCAGTGGTGGCAGTTGGATTTCCACCTTTTTCAATTTCCTGGGGGAGTTTCCTAAAGAAATCAACAGTAAGGTAGGAGGATTCCATGTCCACCAATCGCAAAGTTGTTTTCCGACTGTCTTCACGAAATCTCTCCAGTGCTTCATTGGCAGCTCTTGTTATCTCAGCTTGAAGAGTTGGAAAGCGTCTCAACTCCTGGCCAAATTCAGGTATCAAGTCACATCCTTCTCATTATCGAATAATTTTACAGGTATGTAATGTTTTTGAAGCCCAAACCTTAGTTTCTCCAACTGATCTCCTCACAAGCTCCTTGAGAATAAAGTGAACCTGCAATCAATACCCATCAAATAACAAATTTCTGCTGCATGAATTTAAAAGTGAGAGACTCAAAATGCTGGAGAAATTAAACCTTAAAACATGCACAATCACATCAAAATAAAAACAGAAAGAAAAGAACACAAAAATTTTACGTGGTTCGCCAACGTACGTGCCTATATCCACGGGTAAGATCGGTAAGAAAGTATTTCATTATGTAATATGAGAGTACATCATCAATATATTAGCAAATCTATTTATAGAGAGAGTAACAGAATTTTTCACAAACAAATGTTTTTTAAAATATACATCAAATATTTTTTATGATAAATATAAAAAAAATTCATATAAATTATCTTCTAAAATATAGATAAATATCACCAAAATTTAAAACACATTAATAAATCTTTCCCTTAGCTTGAATTTCCTCTATCATCAAAACAACTAACCGTCTTGTCGCACCGTCTTGCCAAC
>NW_019014618.1:941906-956125 GCF_000150535.2 Carica papaya | reverse complement strand
ACCAAGAAACTAGCAGTATTCACAGTTTCAATCCAAAATTCCTATCCCACACCTGAATGAGACAACGTGTTTCGTGTCCTATCATAAAACGTCTTATTCATGCGTTCTGCAATACCATTATGTTGTGTTGTCCCAATATAAGTACAGTGTCTCGCTATTTCTTCCGTACTGCAGAAATCATCAAACTCATGATAGTAAAATCCCAACTCATTGTCAATCCTAAAACACTTTATCTTCCTCTCTATCTGCTTCTCAATTATGGTCTTCCATCTGACAAATGTTGAAAATACTTTTTCCTTAGATTTCAAAAAATATACTCATACCTTCCTACAATAATCATCAATTAATGTCATGAAATATCTTACACCACTCTTGTAGGGAATTCTGTATGGACCCACTATAAGTTATAATGAACATAATCAAACTTATCTCTGGTCTTGTGCACTGCCTTTTTGTTGAATTTCACTTTCGTCTACTTGCCAAACACACAGTATTCATAGGAACCCAAAGCTTCTTCTTAATACTCGTTCAACAAACTATATCTGTTCAAAACAGATAATCTCTTGTCACTCATATGATCCAAAAGCAGATACCACAACTAATTCTGATTACTGGGCCCTGATGCTACAACAACTTCCCTTGAAACTATATTTTCCTAAAGAGTATACAATCTAAATTCCAAACTGTCTTTCATGAGTACTTCGAAGCCTTTAATCACTTTAAGAGTACTATTCTCTACATGATATTTATAACCTTGAGTTATCAATGTAGATAGAAAAATTATATTCCTCTTCATTTGAGGAACATGTCAATACTCAATAATTCCGATGATACCATTAAACATTCTTAATATGATATTACCAATCTCAGCTACAAATAATGAACAATCATCTCCCATATACACGGTACCACTCATCTGCTTATAAGTAGCAAATCAATGCCTATGTGGACACATGTGGAATGTAGCACCGAAATCAAGAATTTATAAATTCTTTCTATTATCCGAATTCACAGGTAAAACTACCCCAATACTGCTGCTATCACTATCATCAAAATTATCTCTGTCGACTATATTAGCAGAACTCTCATACTATTTTTCTCTTTTCAGCGTAGAACAATCTCTCCTAAAGTGACCATTCTCCCCACTCTCAAAACAGTTTTCCTTTTTACCTCTAAATTTTGTTTTGTCACTTATTTGTGTTCTTCCCTTACTTACCAAACCTTCCATTTCTGTTCCATACTCTGCAAATTTCTTTTACAACTCTTTTAATTTTAGTGCATTACTAACATTATCTAGTGAAATACTAATTTTCTCATACAATGGAATATCAATAAAAGTTTCATAACAAGATGGTAATGAACACAAAACAATCAATGTTTGATCCTCATTTTTAATCTTAATATCTATGTTTGTTCAGGTCCATAATTAAAGAATTAAACTCATCAAAATGTTTAATGGACGTACTTTCACTCATTTTGAAATTGTACAGCCTTTTCTTCATGTAAAGAAAGCTCGGCAGTGATTTTACAGAGTACAACTCTTCTAATTTCTTCAACGCAGCTAAAGCCGAAATCTTTTCAACAATTTCCTATAGAACATTGTCATTCATACTCATAAAGATTACGCATAAGGCTCTATCGTACATATTTGCCTTTTTCGACTCTCTCATACTCTCAGAATATTTATTTTCAGTTATCCCCCATATACCTTGTAGAACCAACTATGATCTCATTGCAATCTTTTACATATTGAAACTCGTACTACCATCAAACTTCTCTATCTTATACTTTGCGAATGTAATCTCGAATCTCTATATTGTGCACCAAAAAACTAAACAAACAGAAATAACATTGTCAGAAAACAAAATAACTGCTCACAAGAAGTTACTGCTGCATAGAAAACCACCACATGCAACCACCGGAGCACCGCATGTGCTGCCACACGCTGCTACGAGCCTTCACACGCTCTCCCACGCGCTGTCACGTGTGCAATCACTGGAGTTGTCACGCACCGCCGCCGTCCGCCGCTCACCGCTGCCGATAAACACAAAAAAAAATACAGAACTGTGCGACTCGACAGATCCAGCACGAATCTAGTGAAAACGTGCCAAAAAACCGCCGAGAACGCCGCAAATCAGGCCTCGCGCAAATTGGGTGCCGCCGCACTAGTTCGTCTTCTCTGGCGCGCATTCTCCCTCTCCTGCTCTGGTTTCGCACACAAAAGAGGCCGGACGATGCGGATCCACCTTCAGTTTCTCTTCTCTGGCCCTCTTCTTCGAGCAAATCAGTTTTCTTCGATGAGCTGCCGCGCGTCCGAACTTCTCTATTTCAGATCTTGTTTCACCGGTCGCCACTCACGCAAACTAGCTTTATCCCTCGCCGATCTAGACGAACTGATCTTAGCACTGGATGTTTCGTCCCTTCAAGCTGCGTTGTTCGTTGTTCGTCGTTCGATCTCTCCACACGGTTCAACTTCTTCAAGTTTTGGTGGGCACACAAAAAAACATATTTGAAATTTTTTTTTCACTCACTAATCTGCTTTCTCTCTCTAACCCAGCTCAAACCCAAACTCTGATACCATTTGTTGAGGAAATTAAACCCTCAAGCATGCACAATCACATTAAAGTAAAAACATAAAGAAAAGAACATAAGAATTTTACGTGATTCGGCAGTGTGCCTACATCCATAGGGAAGACCAGTAAGAAAGTGTTCCACTATGTAATAGAGAGATTAACAGAGTTTTTAACAAACAAAAACTCTCTAAGATATACATCAGATATTCTTCAAAATAAATATAAAAAATATTCATATAAATTATCTCCTATAATATAAATAAATATCACCAAAATTCAAAACAGATCAACATAAAAGCCATCAGACTACCTCCTAGATAAGCCTAACAAATTCACATGTTTTCAGTATCTTGGCAAAAAACACTGCATAAGATAATTTCTCAAAGTCTCATAACCCCCACATTTATCATTAAGAAAAAGACTAAGACATCATATAATCATACGTTATCATTCATTCCGTTACCTTCACACGTCTCTTTGCCCTATTGAGAAAGAAATAAAAAGCTTCTACATCTAAAGTTGAGTTTGGCTCAAATTTTAATGCTATAGAACATGAATGAGAATACAATACAAGATAAATATAAATTTCAACAAAAATAGTATTATAGGTCTAACTCGATTTTATTTCTAACTCAAGGTGCTTTCTGTAATTCTTATGCCGATAATTACTACTATAAATCTACTAGTGAAATTAAAGATATGAGTTGAAGTTGATTCCACCATGAATTATATATATAAATTATGACTACTTTTTAGTTATCAAACAACTAAGATCCAAAAATTAAATGAGAATAGAATAAATTTGAATCAAATGCAATATAAATAGAATTTCAACTATGGGAAGAGAGCCATCCATTCCCAGAGACCCCAACTCTGAAAATTAACCTCACGAATAGAAAAAATTCAAACATTGTTACTCATCGAGCATAAAAAGCCAAACATACTCATGACAGATAGATGGGAAGTTCAAAAGGGTACTTACAGCATCTACAGATGCTTCAGCTGGACCTCTGAAGTAATTTAGTGCATCATCTATCAGACGTCGGTAACCTTGCTCAGGTGCAATTAAATGTGGTTGGTATCCATCTGCCTCTGAAACTACTTTTCTTACATTTTGCAGAGACAAATGGCGATCAAATGGAAGTTTCCTCAAAGCAGCAGGGAGCTGGTTGTCAAAAACTCCATATATCCGGTCACCACCAGGTCGCCTAAGATACAACAATAACAAGGAAACAGTATATAATTGCAACTCATCATAAATTTATGCACCAAGGAACAGAATATATTATGAGAATGTAATACAGGATCAGCTTCCAATTATCATGCACCACGAGCCAATTCCACCTCCTCTCTTAAAAACTAGGTGATGCTTTTAGTCCCCAGTATGTGTGTGCAGACTAGTTATCATGTAACTGGCTTGGTAAGCTCAAGGAACTGGCTATGGTATAAAATTTTCTGAAGTACACGGGAGAAGCTTTACATGAAATGCAAAGTGGACATATCCAGACTGAAAAGATTCATTCAATAACTCAAAAAGTGTCTTAAAATATTCATGAAATAACTATGAAACTGATATGCTGTAGACTAAAATATAGAACCAAAGTTTGATTCAGTACCCTCCGTCCAAATGCTCCTTGAAGACGCGATCAAATGCACGGCATAACTCGAGGATAGTATACAACTGTATCTAATTTATGCATTGCATACAACAAAGAAATTAGTGAACAACATAATGCAGTTTGACCTCAACATCAAGAAAGAACATGTCAATACACTCCTTACCCCAGCCTCAATAGCAACAGGTCTACCAAGTCGATCCAACTCTGATTCAAGTTCATCAATGCTTCTATCAATCAAAGATGAGATGCTTGGTATGCGAGCTCTAATTACTGACTCTAAATGCTGCAAGCATATCAATCACTGTCATCAGTCACATTGGTATTAAGTTAAACAATATAAATCTAAGAACCAAGATTTCAAAGATGCAAATGCATAGGGTCAAACCAAACCTCGGAAAGAAGTTTTGCAAGATACTCTGAACCCATTCTGCTAGCTAAATGCCCATAATCAACACTAGTAGCAAAAAATTCACGCTCCTTTCGCCTAGCAGCAAGCATGTCCACATTTTTGTTAATATCAGATTGTGAGCGGTTCACAATTCCAACCCAAGGGTTTTGAAGTGGATAAGCTCTTCCTTCAAGAACCTAGAATAAAACATAACAGAAGAGAGAAAAGAAATTGCCAGTAAGCATAACTTACAAATAAAGTTCAATAACAGTATACCTTCATGGATGGTGGATGACAAAGGAAGAGGAGACACAAGGAATTACCAAGTGGGAAAATAAATCACAACTATGGTTTCTCATAATCCCTAAAAGCAATATCTTCCATCACAAGACATAGAACAACTACTATAGGAGTTTAGGTTTACTAGGAGATGCATATACATGTCTACGCATCTGTTTCTATGTATTATGGCATACGTGCATATGGACATGTGAATATGTTTTGCTAATAACAATATATGGTGCACCTGAAAAGGACCATATGAAAAATGCAAAGTATTCCCTAGCAAGCACCAGATTTTATAAAAAGAATAATGTAAGTTGTACTGTTTTAAATAACGATAACTTGATAATTCTACAATAACTTTTTTTGTTTTTTATGAAGAGAAAAGTTGGGTATTACTTATTGTGACTACCACAACTAAAGGAACCTAACTGTCATTGAATATTTTTTTGTCATAATTAGAATAGCTTATTGGGATCAAACCAACTTGTTTACTGTAATCTCATCAATACACTAATGTACTAAACCTTAGACTTGTTGAATTAAGTATTATGGGTTTGCCACCGCCAGCCTATAATGTAGTTAAAAAGACAAACTCTACATTCTCAATATGATTCAAACTTGTGATTTTCAAGTTGAGTGTTAGGATCTTAATCACTAGATCAATATTATAACGGTTAAATATGCAGTAACTTAAATGGTCTTAAACCAAGTTCAACTCATTCTACAACTATAAAAAGTTTTAAGTTTTATGTCATGTTTAATAAAAATAAAATCCAAGGAACCAAAGCATATTAATTCCCAATAATGATCTTTAAAATGTTACTTAAGTATAAACTAATCTCTATGGTAGGCTGAGAATAGGCATATTCATATTAACATCCAAAGTTCACAGATGCAGAGAAGATCCTTCTGTGCACTTCAATCAGCAATCTGAACTACTGTTGTCATCATCATTTTTTCTTTAGACAAAAGCAAACCGTAGGATATGAATTAACTGAGAAACTATTGCTATATAAGTAGGATGCTTTAATGTTATGCGTTAAAGTGATAAACTGATAATGCAAAATAAAATAATAAATATCCTCTTTTTTTATGTCACATATATATAATATATTTACATTATACAGATCAGCAACTGCAATCTATCTCTATCCTCCAACCATAAGAATCTACAGATAAAAACATGTAAGAAGGCAAGAAACTTACATCTACTGCATTTGTTCCCTTGTCCATCAGATCAAGCTTTGTCAAAACACCAAACGTCCTCTCACCTGGTAGAGAAGAATAAAAGATTTTTAGAGTATTTTTTAGAAAAATCAAATACAAAACTTTCAAACTAAGTCAATATAGAACTCTCGGAGTAATACTTGACGGATCTACTTCTCTAGAGAGCTTGATAGCATCAGATGTAGCTATATCTTGATTGGCTGGAGTTATTGCCAAAATTATGCAATTTGGCTGCAATTTTCAGAAACCATTTTAATTAATGGGAAGACATAACAGTATTTAAAGTAAAAATAATTGCTGCACGTTCCAAACATTAGAACTGCCAGAAAAACAACAGAAAATTGTTATTAGTCCCAGGAAGCTAAAATTCCAGAGCAAAACAAATGATTTTCCACGGTCTATCAGACATTGCAATTTTGCTTCCTGTTGAAAATAATACAACATCTTATTGCATGTTAAAACTATGTCATGACAATAGTAGAGTGAAGAACATATCAAACAAAGTCACCAAGAAAATAGAGAAGCACATGAATCATCTTAACATTAGAAAGAGAATACCAAAAAAGCAATGTGCAAGTCCAATAGTAGCTACAACTGCAGAACTGGTAAAGCAAGTTGCATTCTCAAATACTTTCCTCTTATATTTGTTAATAAACAATAATCGTCAACCTAAAAAATGTGAAAGAGCATGAAATGACTTAAGAGAGCCATAGCAAAGACTGAAAAGAATTTCTTTTAAGGTATCTTGTCCTTCTATGCATGTCTGTTGAGGAACATGCAAATTAATGGTGGATGACCTAAGTAACAAAAAAATAACTGTAACAATATTTTTCTTTTACCTTCTCAACATATGAGCGAACCATGTTCTCAATGTCCTGAACGATGCTCTCAGGTTGACCCTCTGTCAACATGTATATTCAAACAAATAAAATTTTCTAATTTCCGAAAGTAGAGAAAGTTATTAAAGAAATATAAGAAGAGTATATCTTCTTCAACATGTGGAGAAAAGACAGTGAGAGGATGAAAGCATACCTACGGCAACTTTGGTTAAACCAGGCAAATCTATCAATGTCAAGTTAACAACTGCCCAAAGATAAAGTTGGTCAAAAATTACTAAAGATTATCACATTACTATAAGAATTGTACAACTAGAAATAAAGAACTCTCCAAACTCCCAGACAAGTAAGAAGAAAATAAGGTGTTACGAGACCAAAAGAGTTCAATAGAAATTAACAAAATCTAATTGCTATTATCACATGACACAGGATTTGAAGGGAAAACAAAACAAAAACATATTTATGCATAATAACTGAAGAAAATGTGAAGTCACTCAGGAAATCACTGTCACATGCAAATCAAACAGCAAGTACTGACAAACCTGCCCCAAATAAATTCAAGACAAAGTTACAGGAAGTAAATACTATTCACCATTTAGTCAAATTCTAAATTATGTTACCATTTGAAGAATAGATGCTAAGATGAATAGGAATAGGAGATATCTGCTTCAACTTCCCAGTCACTCTATCAGTTTCATCCTGAATTTCCTTCCGAACCATAGCTTCATAAGAAAACAAGAGGATCAGGCACCAACTTCTTCTACACCTTTTCGGGCGAATTTTTTTTTTTAAAAAAAACAATCATCAGGAAGTATTCATAACTATAAGAGAAACTACTAATAAATACATAACTATAAGACAACATGATAAGGAAACTACAAATCACAAACAAGTAATCTAATATGGACAAGTATGCTGTCCTTTTCTTTTTTGTACTGATAAAAGCCAAAGGCGAAGGTTAATGGTATGCAGATTGGCTGGAAGAGAATAGAAGAGGGAAAGTGTTTCAAAAGCATCTAATCAACATATACTACAGACCTTTCATTCCACTAAGAGTTAAAACCTAAACCATTAAAACTCATTTCATTCAATAAGAAGGAAAAAACCACTGAGCATAATTTATCACCAGAGTATGTACGAAGACAAAAAAAAAAAAAAAAAGAGGAAAAATCAGGATAGCCAGAGTGCAATATATGCATGACGAATTACATACAGAAGTCTGTGAATTTTCTCTTTGGAAAATGAAGAAACTCTGCATATTCCTGTAGCCCTTGCTCTATCTTCTGGAGCTGTAGCACTAAAGGTCTCCTTGTCACAATACCTAAACCCCAATGAAGTCATAAGAACCAAAAACAACTTGTATTTTGCCATCTAAATCAGTAAGTGATATAAAATGGTTTCAAAAGAAATAAATCTTAAATGTTGATTGATTTAAATTCCAATAGCCGGAACATTCATAAACCGGATTTAATTCATTCACTTTCCTTCTTTTAAACAGAAGTACAAAGTTACATAATTGGAGACTCGTTGAAGTATTTCTTTCTTTCTTTCTTTTTTTTTTTTTTTATCTCCCTCCATTCCAAACCAACAATAATGATACAATATGAATAAGCTCTAACCCGATCCTCTTGGAAGAAAATCCCTGCCAACGATGCTCTCTAACACCGACGACTTTCCAGAACTCTGAATTAACACAGGAAAATTCAAAAACAACACCATATTATACACTTATTCACGGGAAGACAATGAACAGCACTACTGAATTTACTTCAGATACACTAGATCAGTCGATCAGAAATAAAACGCATGTGTATACACACAAAAGAATGCATAAAAATAAACAAACAAGTAAAGGTATGCGCAAAACAGCTACTGCAATAACTATGTTCCCTCGAAACACAAAATAAAATACACGCAGCAAACAGAGACACACATATAGAGGGAGCGAGAGCGCGAGAGAGAGAGAGAAAGAGAACCTGGCCACCAACAACAACAACAGAAGGAAGAGCCTCCCAGAGAGTCGGCAAAACAGTATGAGCAGAATCAGAACCAACACCGCCATGGTCACCAAGTACGGTACACGCTCGCTGTATACGATTCACCAGACCTATCAGGCTCTCCATCGTAGCGGTCATTTCCGTACCAGCAGTAACCTTGTCTTCCTCAGAAACGTCGGATTTAAAATTCAAATTTGAGAGAACAATTGCAGAAACGATGAGGCAAGTGACGATAGAGAGCAAGTGAGAGCAGCAGAGAAGAAAGAGAAAAGCTATTTTGGATTTCTTGTTTCTTTTTTTGTGGGGAGCGGTGACACTTGGGTTCATGTAAATGCGCCACGTCAGCTGAGAATTTTGAATTTGCTTTGAAACGTTTTCAACGGAAATTCAAATGTTTGTTTTCGTGGTGTTTTATTTGTGGGCCTTCTTTTCCTCTTGAGCTCAAATTTTGGACCGTTAAAAGAAAATTCGGCTTCTTCTTGTTCCAAACTAAGTTTTTTAACGTTATATTTATAGCATATTCAAAATACGGGCACAATTTATTTGTAAATTTAAATTTATTTTAATTAATATACAATTTCATTCTAAATTTATAATGTATTGTTTTTTGACATCACATTTATAATATACTTTTTTTTTTTTGTCTTTCTAATACAATTTGCACTTTTTTAGTTAAATAAATTGTGAATTTATAAATAAATTTCATATAATATTTAAAATTAGTTTAAACATAAATGTGATGTAACAATGAATTAGTGCGTAGCTTATATTTTGATTTTATTTTATAAAAAAAAATTTCTTAAAATTTTTGTATTAATATAAAATAAAATAAATTTTTATTTTTATTTTGGAGTGTTTTTTTTTTAAAGTTCTTTAATAATATTTAAGAGAAGATAGAACCATAAATATAAATAACGTTTGAATATAATTCAAAATTATAATTAAATTAAAATCTTGTAATTGATTAAACCCATTGTTATTGAATTGATAATTGGCAAACATGTGAAACGTAACCATAATTAAATTAGTAACCCATCGGTAGGTTTTCGTTTTTTGATTTTTTCGGCCAATCAAGGCCCCCTAACATGTTTTTTTGCATGGACATATATAAAGCTGGCCAAAAACGGCTAGGCCGAGTCAAACTGCCATCACGGATGGTAGTGTCGTCGCCAGAGCACGGCGCTACCGCCGTGCCAGAATTCTAAAATTGGCCGGAAAAGATTTTTAACACCGATTTTGAGGTTTTGAGGTATTTTTAGGTAAGTGAAGCGTGTTTTAATTTTCGCATAAAAATTTAGAAAACTCGTAGACCACCAATAGGCGTAATAAAAAGTTCAGTGTTTCAGACACCGATTCGGGTAAGAATTCATTATCTTATTCTATGATATGGAATTGAAGTTTAATAATCAATAATATGGTATTTTGTGTAATTTAAAAAATTTTGAGAATAATTACAAGTTACTAATGAAGTCGGAACCGGTTAGTTATTTATTTGTTTGTTCTATTTAACTGATTGTTTGATTTTACAGCTTTAAATACATGATAATATACTAGAATAGTTAAATGATTCAATTGTGCTTCTTTAATACATATATTACTTATCTTGCGTGATTTACGGTTGATTTATGAAATTAAAAATTAATATGTAAATGAAAAATTACTTGGTTATGTGAATTAATGAATGGTTGTCTTACTGGATATCCTATGAGATGGTGGACGGACTGGGTACATAGGGAATCCTACTGTGAATGTTACATCATACTGGATGGCGAAGAATAATCAGTCGCCGGAGAAGGGAGCCGACCGCTGTTGTACCGAAATCACTTCCAACCGTCAAAAAAGGTAAAAATTCTCTTATCTACTCGGAATTCAATTCTGAGCACTTCTATGGCCATATCGGAGCAAAATGGATAGTGGTTGAGCCGAAAATTGCAGGTAAAATCTAGCATAGCCGTTGTTGGCAAAACCCGCAACCTCCTCTGATGAGCTCTTTTCCGTTTTCTATTTCGTACAATTTTTCTACAATTGTGTTCATCATTCTGTTTTCTACAAGTTGACCGAAAAAAAAAATCTAGCTGCGAAGGTGAGCTAGCGGAGTCGCCGCACCCGGAAAACTCTACCATCGGTAGGTTTTTGTTTTTTGATTTTTTCGGCCAACCGAGACCCACTAACGTGTTTTCACAGGGACATGTATAAAGTCGGCCAAAACTGACAAAAATCGACCAAAAACGGCCAGGCCGAGGCAAACCGCCGCTGTGGGCGGCGGTGCCATCGCCGGAACACGGCTGTGCCGCCATGTTGGAATCCCAAAATTTGCCAAAAAAGATTTTTAACACCAATTTTGGGGTTTTATGGTATTTTTAGGTACGTGAAATGTGTTTTAATTTCCGCATAAAAATTCAGGAAACCCAGAGACCACTAGTAGGTGCAATAGAAAGTTTGATGTTTCATACACCGATTCGGATAAGAATCCATCACCTTATTCTCTATTATGGAATTAAAGCTTAATAATCAATAATATGGTATTTTGTATAATTTAGAAAGCTTTGAGAATAATTACAAGTTACTAATAGAGTCGGAACTGGTTAGTTATTTATTTGTTTGTCATGTTTACCTGATTGTTTGATTTTACAGCTTTAAATACATGATAATATACTAGAATGGTTAAATGATTCAGTTGTACTTTCTTGATGCATATATTGCTTGTTTTGCGTGATTTACAGTTGATTTGCAAAATTAAAAATTAATATACAAACGAAAAATTATTTTGTTATGTGAATTAATGAATTGTTGTCTTACTGGATATCCTAGGAAATGGTCGACGGATCGGGTACATAGAAAATCCTACCATGAATGTTACCTCATACCTGACGGGGTATCGATAGATGGTATTTTTGGCGCTCATACTGGATGAGATATGGGGACGACCCGATTCACCCTCATACCGGACGGGGTATCGATGGATGGTATTTTTGGTACTCATACTAGACGGGGTATGGGGACGGCCAGTTAGTTGACAAGTTTAGATATTACTTCACGTGTAGTGGGACATCCCTATGGACCTCCAGGGATACCAATAAGCAAATAAAAAGGAAAAATTGTTAAATCTCGCAATGGTAGGTATGTAATAAATTGTTTTTCTTATGATAAATGAATTTACTTAAATTAAGAGCTCTATTGGTTATTTTTGTGATTTTTATCAGCTTTCAGTTTCTGTATCGGTGAGTAATATTCTTACTAGGGTAGTGTAGCTCATTTTTTTATTAATTATTTTAGATCAAGAGGACCAAGATCCAAATCACGATTAACCAAAGGGTTGTGAATAGTTTACCACCTAGGCTCCATTCAAAAGCTAGTGAAGGTCATCCTAAGATGCTCACTTATTTACTTTTCATTTATTTCTTTAATTTTCATTTATTCTTTTAGAATGGGCATTCTTGTATCCTTATTGGGCATTCTAAATTATTGTTAAGGAATGTAAACCCTAACTCTATTATTTCGTTTCTACATTTAATTTATGATTTTATTTCCTTTTAAGTCTCGGACCTCTACAGTTGGTATCAGAGACCTATTCTTCAGAACCATTCCTTACATAAAAACCTAAGGAAACACAAAAAAAAAATGAATTATCGCTCAACCATTCATTGTGAAATACAAGTACAGATAGATGAAGAGAGAAAGATCCCTACTAAACCGAACAGCCCAGGAGGGTTCGCTTCAAGATTATGTTGACCAACTATTTGAAATGCTAGAAAGACTCATCACTGCCCTGCAGGCCCCGGAGGAAAGGAGGGAGTTACCTGACCCTCCCCCGCTACCACAATTTGAGCCACTTCTGCAATGGGAAGATCCTAAGCCACCCCGGTATAACCCTGCTCCTCCATAGTAACATTCGGCATCACTATTGTATAGTCTGGTGCCCCCACTACATCACCTGGTGCCACTACAGTACAATATAATGCCTCCACTGTATCATCCAGTACCACCACAAGGCCACCAATCCCTCCCCAGTATAATCCAATCCCTCTTCCACAAGAACCAATTTTACCCATGATGGACCCAAGCTACATTGAGAGGTAGACTAAACTCATCTACTTTTGCAGGGGCATCCTCCTTTGAAGAGGTTGAGTACTAGTTAGCTGAGACAGAGAAGGTTTTCACGACTCTTGGGGTGGTTCCCGAATAGAGAGTTATACTTGTCACCTACATGCTAGTGAGAGAGGCAAGTTGCTGGTGGCAGCACAAGAAGGCCACCCTACACGTTCCAGTCACTTGGGAACAGTTTCTGATGGCCTTAAATTCAGAGTACCTCCTAGAGCATCTCAGACATCTGAAGGAAATGAAGTTTGCATACCTAATCCAGGGTGATATGATTGTATCTGAGTATGCCTGAAAGTTTCATGAGTTGGACCGGTATTCCCCTGAGAGCATGATGCATGAATGCAGAAAGGCAAGGAAGTTAGAGTCGGGCCTCTGCCCTGAGATTAGACAACAACTGTATGTGTTCAAGCTCAGTATTTACTAAGCCATTATGGCTAAGACATAACTAGTGGAGAGGAACCTTCACATTTTTTATCCAACAGTGGGGAACCTCAGGCCTCCAGTTTCACACCAAAGACCAGCATCCACTGCACCTATTCAGTAGAACAAGAGACCTAGGTTAGTGACTCAGGCTCCTCCTCAGATTCTGGTAACATGACGCGGTAGGACTTGCCAACACTGTGACAAAGATCATAAGGACCGACCCTACTATTACCTCAGCAATACTTAACATATATGTGGGAATGCCCATCACTACGCGAGAGAGTGCCCGAGGAATCATAATCAGGTCATACCTCCTATCTAGTCCAAAGCTTGCAACCTCACTTAGCAAGATGTAGAAGCCAACCCATACGTGATACAGGATACGTACACTATCTGCAATCATCTTGCACATATTTTGATTGATACTGGTTCCTCACATTCATATGTCTGACATGTTTTTACACCAAACTTGAATGTATTACCTGAAAGACTTGATTCTGTATTGTTTGTGTCTACTCCTAGGAGTAAAACACTATTATGGTAGGTTATATACAAAGCTTGTATCATAGATATAGCATATAGGAAATTGAGTGTGGACCTAATAGAGATTGACATGGGAGGCTTTGATATAATCCTAGGAATGAACTAGCTAGCGAAATATCACGCCATTGTAGATTATTTTCACAAAAAACTTATATTCAACCCTACTAATGAAGAGTCATTTACAAATTAATAAAATTTTTAAACATTGTTCTCTTATAGCAATTTTC
>NW_019014618.1:877970-888041 GCF_000150535.2 Carica papaya | reverse complement strand
ACTGGGATAGTGTAACTCACCCCTTCATTAACTATTTCAGATCAAGAGAACTAAGATTCAGATTCCGATCAACAAGGGGGTTGTTTCACCACCCAAACTCCCTTCAAGAGCTAGTAAAGTTCATCCTATGATTGCTTAGTTATTTGTCTTTCATTTATTATTATTTTTTTATTTGTTCTTTTAGAATGGACATTCTCGTAACCCTATTGGGGATACTAAATTATTGTGTAAGCAATGTAAACCCTAACTCTATTATTTCGCTTCCGTATTTAATTTATAACTTTATTTTCATTTAAGTTTCGGGTCTTTACAATTAGTATCAGAGCTGCATTTCTCGGAAAAATTCCTTAAACAAAGACCTAAGGAAACACAAAAAAATGAATTATCACTCAACCATTTCTTATGAAATGCAGGTACAGATAGATGAGGAGATGAAGAATCTCAATAAACCGAGTAGCTCGAGAGGGTTCACTTTAAGAGGATGTTGACCGACTATTTGAAATACTGAAGAGACTCATCGTTGCCAGCAAGCCCCGGAAGAAAGGAGGGAGCTACCTGACCCTCCCTCACTACCACAATTTGAGCCACCCTTGCAGTGGGAGGATCTTGAGCCACCCCGGTACATTCCTGCTCCTCTACAGTACTATCTGGCACCACCACAGTATAATTCGATGCCGCCACTACATCACCCAACACCACCACAGTACAGTCCGGTGCCTCCACCGTATCATCTAGTACTACCACAAGGCCATCCGGTCCTTCCGTAGCACAATTCACTCATATTTCCACGGGACCCAATTCCACCCATGATGGACCCAAGCTATATTGAGAGGTATAAAAGACTAAATCCATCTACTTTTTATAAGGCATCCTCTTTTGAAGAGGCTGAGTACTGGTTAGCTGAGACAAAGAAGGCTTTCATGACTCTTGGGGTAGTTCCCGAACAGAGAGTGATACTTATCACCTACATATTGGAGAGAGAAGTAGGTTGTTGGTGGTAGATCAAGCAAGCCACCCTGCCCGTTTCAGTCATTTGAAAATAGTTCCTGATGGCCTTCAATGCAAAGTACCTCCTAGAATATCTCCGACATCTGAAAAAAATAGAGTTTGCACACCTTGTCCAAGGTTATATGACTGTGTCAAAGTATACTCTAAAGTTCCTGGAGTTATACGGTATTCCCTTCAGAGCATGATGGATGAAGGTAGACATGCAAGAAAGTTTGAGTGGGGTCTCCGTCTTGAGATTAGATAACAGTTGTATGTGTTCGAACTTAGTACTTACTCAGCTGTTCTGGCCAAGGCACAGATAGTAGAGATGAACCTTCACATTTTTCCTCAAGTAGTAAAGAACTTCAAGCCTCCAGTTTCACACCACAGACTGGCACCCACAGCACATGTTCAGCAAAACAAGAGTCCTAGGCCAGTGACTCAGGCTCCTCCTCAGATTCCGGTAACAAGACGCGATAGGACTTGCCAGCACTGCGACAAGGATCATGGGGACCAACCCTGTTATCACCTCAACAATACTTGTCATATATGTGGGAGTGCCCATCAGTACATGAGAGAGTGCTCAAGGAATTAGAATCAAGCCAGACCTCTTATCTACGCTAGAGCTTACAACCTCACTCAGCAAAATGCAGAAGCCAACCCAGACGTGATACAATGTATGTACACTATTTATAATCATCTTATACATGTTTTGATTGATACTGGTGCCTCACATTTATTTGTCTCACATGCTTTTACATCAAACTTAAATGTATTATCTGAAAGGCTTGATTCTGTGTTGTTTGTGTCTATTCCTAGGAGTAGGACACTACTAGGGGAGGTTATATACAGAGCTTGTATCATAAATATAGCCGATAAAAAATTGAGTGTGGACCTAATAGAGATTGATACAAGGGACTTTGATGTAATCCTAGTAATGAACTGCCTAGTAGTGTATCACGCCACCGCATATTGTTTTCACAAGAAAATTGTATTTAACTCTTCTAATGAAGAGTCATTTACAAATTAATAAAAATTTTAAACATTATTCTCTAATGGTAATTTTCCTATTACAAAGTTCTTTAACTCGGCTGTTTCCTCTAACTAGGCAAACCTAAGAAAGAAATTTGAATTCAAGAGATTCTAAAAGTTTGAAACTTTCCAAATGTGTTTTCTGATGAACTACCGAGACTGCCAGTAGATAGAGAAATTGAATTCACCATAGATCTTCAGGCAAACAAATATCCTATCTCGGTTGCCCCTTATCACATGAGTCATGTTGAGATGGAAGAGTTCATGAAATAAATCAATGAATTACAGGATAGTGGGTTCATCCGACATAGTGTGTCCCCTTGGAGAGATAGAGTCACATTTACAAGGAAGGAGGATGGAACTAAGGTTATGTATTGACTATAGGGGACTAAACAAGGTCACGATCAAGAATAAGTACCCTCTCCCCAGGATCAATGATCTTTTTGATCAATTGCAGGGTGCTCACTTTTCCAAAATAGACATGCGTTCAGGTTACCATCAAGCAAAGATCAAGCTAAAAGACATTCCCAAAACAGTTTTTTGAAACAGGTACAGATACTATAAGTTTCTAGTCATGTCATTTGGACTAACAAATGCACCAGCCATCTTCATGGATTTGATGAACAGAATTTTCAGATAATTACTGGATTAGTTTGTCATTGTATTTATTGATGATATCATACTTTATTTAAAAAGCAGAGTGGAACACCCTCACCATTTGACTTAGATTTTTCAGATTTTTCAGAGAAAATAAGTTACATGTAGAGTTGAGTAAGTGTGGGTTCTGCCTCAAGCAGACTACCTTCCTAGGGCATATCATATCAAGGGATGGAGTATCAGTAAATCTCGAGAAAGTTGAGGCAGTACTTAGTTGGGAGAAATTAACATCGGTCAAAGAGATTTGTAGCTTTCTAGGAATGGCAAGTTATTACCATAGAACTTTAGAAGGATTTTCTAGCCTAATATCTTCTTTTACTCGGTTCACAAAGAAGAATATCAAGTTTGAGTGGAACGAGAACTGTGAAATGAGCTTTTCAGAACTAAAGAAGTGGTTGACTACTGCACTTGTGTTGGCTTTGCCGAGTGTGACAGGTGCATATACAGTTTATTGTGATGCATCATACATAAGGTTGGGTTGTGTTCTGATGCAGCATGAGAATGTCATAGTCTATGAGTCCAAGCAGTTGAAGAGTCATGAAAAAAAACTACCCCACCCACGACTTAGAACTTGCCACGATTATCCATGCCTTGAAGACTTGGCGCTATTACTTGTATGGGGAGACTTTTTATATCTATACCGACCATAAGAGCTTGAAATACATATTCATTTAAAATGATATTAACATGCGTCAGAGACGATGGATAGAACCCCTTAAGGACCACAATTACAATATTTTGTGTCAATCTAGTAAGGGCAATGTGGTAGCTGACGCACTCAGTAGAAAAAGTGCAGATATGTTAACTCACCTAATGGTTTCAGAATACAGGGTAATAGGAGTTGCACAACAGATACGACTTCAGAACTGAAGAGAATTACATGTTTGGCCCACTTGACTATTTAACCTGAGTTGATTCAGAGAATAAAGAAAGTCTAATCCGCCGATTCCACCCTAGCAGCTCTCAGAAAATATCTAGAACAGAGAGTAAATTAAGAATTTCGAGTCTCTGTTGATGAGCTGCTCGGATTTCAGGATAGAGTGTGTGTTCCATATGAATGTGAGCTGAAAAGAGACATCATGACAGAGGCTCATAATGCATCCCGGAAGTACTAAAATGTATCAAAATATGCGACTCCGATTTTGGTGGAACGGAATGAAAGGAGAGGTAGTCGACTTAGTTTTCAAGTGTCTAGTGTGTCAGTAGGTCAAGGCAGAGCATCAGTGCCCAGTGGCATGTTTCAACCATTACCGATTCCGGAGCGGAAGTGAGAATACATCACGATGGATTTCATGATAGAATTTTCTAGGGTACGCTCGGGACATGATGTCATTTGGGTAGTTGTTGACCGGCTCACTAAGTCTTCTCACATCTTTGCCCACGAGCCTCTTTCACTCCAGAAGAATCTGTCCTATGAGGAGATACCGGTGGACGTTGTAGACCGAAAGAGTAGAGTACTCCGCAATCGAAAAATTTCATTCGTTAAGGTCCTATGTCAAAATCACACACACAGAGAAGCCACATAGGAGCTAGAATTAGACTTCAGAGCGCAATATCCCCAACTATTTGATTGAGTGAGAGGGAGACAAATTTGAAAGACCAAATTTCTTTTAAGAGGGGAGAGTTGTAATACCTGGGTTCGGAATTTGGCGCACTATTAATTTTAACATTCTAAATATATAAAAAATTTATTTTTAAATTAATTTATTTTAATTTTTATTGAATTTATCAAAAAAATAAGTTATGAAGGAAATTGAAAATAATTTTGGCGAAAATGAGTGAAAATTTAAGTTCGGATGGTATTTCTGAAAGAAAAATTTAAAACTGGGGGTCATAGTGCAAATAAGAAAAAATTTGTCATGGCCTAGTCAGCAACCCCAACAAATTGAAGCTTAATAATTAATAATTTTGTATTTTTATGAAAAATTAAAAAATCCTAAAAATAATTACAGGTTACTAGTAGAGTTAAAACCGGTTAGTTCACAATCATTTCGATTCCTTATTTATTTTTCTGTAATGTTTATACTTGTTTACTATTATACTGTACGTAATTCAATTGATAGCTTTTAAGGTCTTTTTGGTTATTTTGTTATTTGTTTTCCCTGCATTGTGTGCCGATATTCTCGTCATTGGTTATTTGGCTATGTTAAATTATATTATTGTCTAAATGAACTGTGAGTATAAAATAAAATATGATTATTACAAGGTTGATTATTATGCTGATGAAAATCTGTATTAAAAAGTCTTACTGGATACCCGAAAAAGGACGAATGGGACTGGTACATAGGGAACCCTACTGTGAACGTTATCTCAGTCGGACAGAGCTGGGAAGTCCCCGTACCAGTAAGGTTTGGGAGATATGGTTTACCTTCATAGCGAACGAGGTATCGAGGTAGTGTAATGTTTGGCGCCCATTACCAGACGGGGTATGAGGATGGCCAGTTAATTGTTTAATTGGGCATTGGATTCACGAGTAAGAGGACATCCCTATGGACTCCTAGGGATACTAGTAAGTGGGTAAAAATGTAAAATGATTGTTCTTATTATCTTCTATCTGATAAATAATAGTGCATAAATATGAGTTTTCATAAGTTATTATTGAGAAAGACTTGTTACATCATATGGAATAAATGACTTTCTTTATAGTAAATGAATTTATATTAAATTAAGGGCTCTATTTATTGTTTTTTCTTATTTTTACCAATGTTGAGTTTTCCGTATCTGTGATTAGTATGATATTATTACAAGGGTAGTGTAACTCATCCATTCATTAACTATTTCAGATCAAATGGACTAAAATCCAGGTCCCAATCAACAAGGGAGTTGTGAATAATTCACCACCCGAACTCTTTTCAAGAGCTACTAATTGTCGTTTTAGGATTACTTAGTTATTTGTCTTTTGGTTATTTTTTTTATTTTTTTTTATTTTTTTAGAATGGATATTCTTGTAACTCTATTGGACATGTTAAATTATTGTGTAAGGAATGTAAACTCTAATTCTATTATTTCACTTTCGCATTTAATTTATAACTTTATTTTCCTTTAACTTTCGGATCTTTACGTAGTTGATATAAATAAATAGTTGGTCGAAAGATTTATAACATGTTATAACTATAAATAGTTGATATAAATAAAAAAAATTAATTTATGTTTTTTAAAAACATGATAACTTTTAAATATATAAATAAATTTAAAAGATTTAAAAGTTGAAATTTGTTCCAAAATATTTCTTATTCGACATAAATTTATTACAAGAGTGATTTTATTGCATATGGAAATTTTAGAATTTTTTTATACATATTTAGGTTATAATTTTTTATTTTTTTAAAGTGAACACGTATAAAAATCTACATAATATTAATAGTTGCAGCAAAATTTATGATTAAATAAAAAAATAATTATTAAAAATTATAAGGTGAAATCTCTTAACATAATTTTTATTTTATATTTTATCTGAATCATTTAATCACACCTTATACATGATTACAACTAATATTCTAAGGTATTTCACCACAAATATAAACCACTAAAATAAGAAACAATACTGGCTAGGAGAAACAAAGCTCACATCAAATAACTAAGGTACTTCATGAATTTTTTTACTCAAACCCAATTTCAAAAACATATATATTCACACACTTACACGAAGTTTATGAAAATAGAATAATTGAAAAAAAAAAGGTGTATTTAAATTATTTATTTTTATTAAAATTAAACTACCAAAAGAGGTAACGGAAATACATTACACCTTATATTATGCATTTTTTAAATTTCATTAGTCATAAATGTTTGTATCTCTTTTCATACTACATTTCTTCCTCATAGCCTCTTAATTAATTTATAATTTATTCTTAATTTAATTCACAACTTCATGTACCTCTATAAGAAGTTCTATGATATAGTGAATTTGAAGAAAAATTTATTGTTTAAATTTTTTTAGTCTTTTTTAATTTTATTGTACTTTTCTATTACATTATCATCATATATTTTTAAAATTTATAACACATTATCAGTAAGAATTTATTCTATAAGTTTCTCTTCCCGACAATTTTAATTTCTTCACTTAGATATGATCTACATATCCTCACTCGGTAAATTCATTAAACACATCTAAATTCACAATAATAATATTACTCTCCTTGTTTCTTCATTTTTCTATTATGAACATGATCAATAAAATGATTCTTTGAAACAAAAAAAAAAAAAAAAACTGAAGATCTACAAGAGATCATTACTTCATTGTGAATGATGGAAAAAAAAGATTATAAGTGGAGGATTGCAAGATTTTTTTGAAGTCTACTACTTGTATAATTAATCAAGAGGTAATGACATTTTTCTATATATTCATTATAATATAAATTAGATAGTTATTGTTTAACCAAAAAAATATATTTTCATAAACCCCTTATCTTAAGGTTGATAGCTATCTAAGTAAAAACTTTTTCTGAAAATGAGACTTGTAATTCTTAATGATAATTCAGTTGCTCAAGTTTCCAAATAATATTTTCAAGATGTTTTAATTTTGGGATAATTAAAAATAAAGTTATGTGTTTTGGTGATTACATACACTTTTAAATTGCTTATGAAGGTTTCAAACATTAACCTTTAACCTTCACTAAAGTCGTGTCATGTTTACCTTTTTATGGTTGTGGATGCTTGACTTTAATTTGTAAGGTGGTGGAAATGTCATGTTTGGTTTCTTTTATGCATTTTTTCTTAGCTAAATTTTATCATTGCATTTATACCATAGAGGACAAGTTATTCCATCCAATATATATACTATTTAATACAAAGTAAACCAAATTCTTGTGTATATTTTCCTTCTATTTGAATTTAAGTAGCTTGTGTTTAGTGGAAATATACATACATTGTATACTTTGCTATGTTAAACAGTTTATTTGTTGCTAAGCATTTTCATAATACCAAGCACAATGAAAACAAAAACATGAGATAACATAAAGGACTTATTTGGTTATATTGATAGTTTATTTCCTTTCTTTCCTTTAACTCATTCTGTAAATTCTTGCATAATTAATGAAGTTAAACTTTTTAACATTTAAAGCCTTTTAGATTACATTTGTTGTTGTCTTTTTTCCTTAGAATGACCTAATGAGTGATATGAGTGTTCCATTAATTAGTTAATATATGACAACCTGGATTTTCATCCAGAGTTTTGACCGTACGCACACCATATCATGATAAAATAATCTATAGCAAGACTTCACGCAGCAAATTTTAAAATAATAAAAAGTACATCCCTTACATATTTAGCTCAGAACATCTATTATCCACGAGATATGTCTAAACTCTAAAATAAATACTTGCTAAAAATAAAATAATTAACATTAATGAATTAAAATAAAATTTAAACAATCTATTAGCAAGTCTTTCACTGTTCATGAGCGAAATTCTAAATATCTTGATTTAAAAAAAAATAAATAATAAATAGGGTGAGCTTCGTATTCTTAATAAACATGTACCAATAAATGATAGGATAATCTGTCCAAGTTTGTAAAAATATAAAACTATCGACGGAGACAGTCTAAAATATTTTTCTCTTTAATTTAGAAAACACGTGGTAGCTACACCATAATTCATTAAGCAAACCTTCTAAATGAGTTTATTTAATAAACATTCAGAATTTATTATTTCAGTATCATAACTCAATTGTTTAATAAATATCATAATTCAGTATTCAGTATCACTATTTAAGCAATAAGTAGTTCAATAGATATTAATTTAGTATTTCAGTATAATAAACATTACACATGACTCCCTATTCATTTCTATCATTTTATATCCTATTAACAATAGTTTCATCGCGCGATGTCATTTTTGTCAGTATCAAAGTTGACAGCAAGGATCCCATCTACCACGTGAATACATTATAGTTCAGTTCACAATTTACAGTTTGCAGTACACAGTATTCAGTTCAAAATTTCACATTACTTGTCGCTTCGCCACGTCTGGCTAAAACCATATTCATAAGTATGGTTCACCATAGTCACACGCTAAATGACTACACATGCACCCATCCCTCGGTGATACCAATTAAATGAATTTTTTTAAAATATTTTAATGTCTATCTATTTATTTCAACTCACTAATAAATTTTTTAATTTTAATTATTTAATATGTTCTATACCTATAACACGCATATTGTACGTATTCATCACCCTAGACTCTTTTACATATCCTTAATATACTCGTAATTACATAGCAACCAGTGTATATACGAATTCAGTTACCAAAACATAGTAAAACGATAATTTAGCAATTTCAATAATAAGCAAAAATAAGAACACAATAATCAATAGTAAAATCTCGTCGAAATCATGCGCTTAATTAATTATTAAACATCATAGTTTTAATATCATAGAAAGATTATGCTATGATTGTAAGCACTTACGCACTTACTTGATTTTTATCTAAATCTCATTCGTGAAATTATCTCTGATCTATAAGATCAACCTATTACAGTGATATCTGTATCAGGTTAGTAATGAATTGGTTATCATCTAATTTTCAAATACTCGTGTCTAGACTTATTCCTAATTCTAAATCGAATAAATATTTTATTGTATTAAAATTAAGTAGGATTAATAAATCTTAAATCTAAACTGGTAAACCATCAGGGTTTTTTGAACTCACCTACCCAAACTGGGTTCCTAAGACTCACTACGCACAACCACTGAAAGTTTGTGCGTCTCTACAAGAACTGCCACTGGACCGCCATGTGCCACCGCCGCTCACCGCCAATCGCTACCTCTCACTGCCAATCCCTACACTAAATTGGCTGAAATTCACCGCAGAGCCCCTCGCGCCCTTAGATCCAGCACAAATCTAATAGAATCGTGTCGGAGGGAACTATGAAAAGGTAAAACGCACGTCGAGCTACCTCCCAGACCGTCTTCTTCTCCTGCGCACCACCGCACACAACACCGACCTATCCTCATCTTTTTTCGTCTTCTTCTTCTTCCTCTCCTCTCTCGACTGCCAACTAATGGAACTTCAACACTTCTCTCTCTATTTTCCTCTCTCTCTCTCTCTCTCTCTCTCTCTCTCTCTTTCTCTCTCTCTCACTTCCTGTACCGATCTCCTTCCCTCCCTTCTTGTTTTATAGGGAGGGGCGGGGGAGTCCTACATGGACCTTCTTCCTCGGTGTGCAAGTCTCCTCTTCATCCTTTTCAGTTGTATGCTTTTGCCTCTTCATCTTCCCAACCATAGGTTTTTTTTTCTTTACCCAAAAACAAAGACGTTTTGAGGTCTCTTAAAATATTTGGTCTGTTACAATTTCTCTCCTTCAAAAAATTTGGTCCTCGAAATTTATTTTATAATATAAATATCCTTAGCTAAAGTAGTCTAATTACAAACATTAAATAGATGGGGGATAGT
>NW_019014618.1:855450-873371 GCF_000150535.2 Carica papaya | reverse complement strand
TCTTTCTGGTATTTAGTTAAAATTTTACTTTATACAAATAAAAATAATTAGCACAAATAGACACTAAAAAAATTATGCTTATTATGATTAAATAAAAAGTAAGCTTTAATTAGCGGAAGAAAATTAATATATATATATATATTGGAGGAATATTCGAGGAAAATAAAATTTATATTTGATGGGAAATAATTGTTTTATCATTTCATAGAGACCAAATTATTCTATTTAATAATTGACATTTTTTTGTATTATATATATATATATGGTGCATATTTTTGTCACCAAATTAATATAATATTATTTTAGCCTTTTCAATCTCCTAATTTAATTGTGGTGCATAAAAATTAAAATAATAAAAGTACAAAAATATATAGAAATTTTGAGACAGCCACCAGATACACGAACAAGAAAAATCCATAACGCGGTCGTTTCCCATCATGCATGGACACATCATCCCTCACTACAGGTGTGCACTTACGATTCAACAGGTGCTTACGAAAGTGAAATCTCCAAAACCCAGCTCATTCTAAGATGCTGAGCTGGCTGCCACATCATCTTTAAATAATTAAATATTTTCCACGTGTACAATTCTCCTTCCTTTTATAGTAAGCCAAAATCTCTCACATTGTAAATACTCTTTCTATCTTTCTTTGCCCAGCTGGACACGACAAAGACGGACTCGGAAGTGAGTTAACTCAGTTTGATTTGACTCGGAAAGAATGATGGATAATTCTAGTGTGCTTAGTGTACTTGCTCTGTTTTAACCGTAGGTTGTCCAGCTGGCACCTACCAACTAACCCGTGTCCGCGTCTATTTCGTGCCCACGTGGACCACTTTCCCCAACCTATATATACAAATCTCTCTCTTCTTTTTATCCGTAAACCATTTTCTTCCTCTTCTTCTTCTTCTTCTTCTTCTTCTTCTTCTTCTTTTTTCCCTTTTCCCCAGGTTACAACTCTTAAAAAAACTTGGAGATGGAGATTTTCAGGCAATTATCCGAACATTATCCATTTGGATCGAGTACTTCTATGTTCCTCGACAAACCAGAGAGTTCTACTTCGTCCGATCCTGGTACTCTCCGGCGGCCGGCTCACTCCGATGAGGACGTCATACTGGCGAGCAGCAGGCCTAAGAAGCGAGCAGGGCGAAGGGTTTTTAAAGAGACCCGGCACCCCATTTACAGAGGGGTTCGGCGGAGGAACAAGAACAAGTGGGTGTGCGAGCTACGGGAGCCGAATAAAAAGACACGGATTTGGCTGGGCACGTATCCGACTCCTGAAATGGCGGCACGGGCACATGACGTTGCAGCATTGGCGCTTAGAGGAAAATCTGCATGCCTGAATTTCGCAGACTCTGCTTGGAGATTGCCACAGCCGGCTTCCATGGACGCGAAGGATATTAGAAGAGCTGCAGCTGAAGCAGCTGAAGCTTTTCGGCCTCTGGAAAGGGAAGAAGCTGCTGGAGGGGAAGTAAGAGAGGTACTAGAGAGGGTTAAGATTTCTGATCATCGTGATGTTGGGAAAGGGAAGGAAGTGGAAAGTGGAGATCAAAACGAGTCGTATTTGGAAGAAAATGTGTTCTTTATGGATGAAGAAGCTGTGTTTGATATGCCTGGGTTGCTAGCGAATATGGCGGAAGGGCTTCTGCTATCACCACCTCCATTGGTAGAGAGTGATAGGACAAACATGGAGGATGAAGAATCTAGTGATGTTGATTTGTCACTGTGGAGTTACTCGGTGTGATAATTAATGTGGTTTTAATTAGATTAATTACTGTTTAATTTTATTAGTTTATGGATGGAACATCCCTAGCAGCCAGAAGCTTCTTTGTTGTTGAGTTGATTAGTGTGGAAGCTACAAAGTTTTGTAAGTACTGAGTGTCCGTACCTAGTATATTTTGTGCCTCGTGTGTACATACATACATACATATATATATATATATATATTTTTCGATTATAATTACATATACTGATATTATCTAAATCCCCCCTTTTTCTTTCATCTGCGCAACAGAGGGAAAAAAACGCATATATATACACACACAGAATTAATAATTTGGAAGCTTCTGAAGCAGAAAAACTTGCAAATTACATGTAAATTAAAAAAAAAAAACCCAGTAAATCAAAATCCCCAATTTCACGAAAACATACATCAAAATAATTAATTGCCTTGAATAGTCATATATATATATATGGTTATACAAAATAAGAATTAATCAAGTGGACAAAATGATGTAACACAATGAGATTGCTGGAGATTTTGCCTAATTTTCAATATCAATTGTCTGATCTAAATTAATTTATGGGTTCAACATTTCAAATATGTGAATTAAAAATTAAGAATGAAACTAATTAAGCAATGATTAAAACTAACACAATATGTCTCCCGGGTATTTGACATTAGAGACGGCAGATGGATGCTCATGCACCACGTGTCACAATCAGGGCCACCCAAAACTCGAATTTCATACATCATGCTTACAAATATCTTATGTATTTTAGCTAACTCAGGACCACAAAATTTATATTTATATATTACTAATTTTATAGATTAAACAATTATCTTTACGTTTCATCCAATTGGGATTCAAATATCTTATGCTTACAAATATAAAGTCATGAGTTTTTATCCTATTATCTTCTACTTTTTTTTTTTTTTTTTTTTTTAATTTCTAATTTTATACTATTTTTTTTTTGTATTTGTATTTATACGCTTGTGAATATTCTTAAGTTTAGTAATTCCATATAAAACTTAAATTATAGTAAATATTTGTTGAATGAATTTTGGAAAGTTAAATTGCACCTAAAGTTTAACAAAAAATTGAAAAAGAAAAGAGAGAGTAAAAATAAATGATAACGAAATTAAGTACAGGGATCTTATGGAAAAAATGGCAAGAGAAAAGATAAATGAAAGAGTTTAAGTGCATAGAAAAATAATTTTTATGTAAGTAGGTAACTTTAATCTATTCTGTAAAAATTTTGTTGATGATTAAGTGCAAGATGATATGTAAAATTACAAAGTATTAGAAATTTTAAAATAAATTGTCATAAAACAAGTTTGTATCTATTTTAGTATGTGGTTCACCATCTCGAGAAGAAGAATACATTCATAAATACACCAAAAAATATTCCTACATTTTAATTTGTCGTTAAATTATATCACCCAAAAAATATATAGATAACTACATCTAAAAGCACATCAATATTTACCTTTTTAATTTAATACGATGTATAATGTGCAGTATCATATTACATCACCGAAATTTTTTAGAACATAAATTTAAAATGATTAGATATAAAATTTATTTTGTTTTTAATGATTGCTTTTTATTTTTTATTTATAAATATATATTTTTTTAAAAAAATTTTGAGATAAATCGATTTAAAAATCAAGTAAAAGTATGCTTCTCTTTGAGTTATTTTTTAAATCTCTAATTGTGTTTTTTTTCTTACATATCTACTTTGAAAGATAAAATATTTAAGATAATCTTCAAAAGCTTCTTTGAGGCATTAAACATTGTCCCATCTATTTTTTTTCCTTGAGTGAAGTTTAAAATCCATTAAAAAAATATATAAAAAAAAAAGAGCTTCTCCTTGACTATATGCTGCTCGGGTTACTTTTTGAAATTAATTAGTAATAAAAGATATTATTGATTTACTTAGTTTTAACAAGATATAATTTTTATATGTTTAATTCAAAATAATAATAATTTTTTTTTTTTTTTGTTGTTGTTGTTGATAGACATAGCATAAAATATACAATATCGAAATAATTAATTTTAATTTCTATCAATTTTAATAAAATAAGATATATTTCAAATATCTCAGCATTTCTAAATTTGCTCAAAAAATAGCCTAAATAATTTGTTACATCCAAGTGGTATCCCAGTGTATACATTTATTAGCGCTTTGAATTGATAGTAGTGCCCTCACGCACTGCGCGTTCGCACGTGCCTGTGCGCGTGAAGAATGGACCCACTCAATTGACCAATCTACGTGTACTGGATTTATTTTTCCCAGTCCACTATTTTGTCTGACCTCAGTCAAAATTAAAAAATTAATTGCAACTAATTACCATAATTTAAACATATTTGACTCATTATTTAATTGGTAAATAATTACAAATTATTTTATATACATATTAATACAGTATAAATATGTTTACTGTATTAATAAATAAATAAAGATAGTGATGCATATATATATTCATTATATAAAATAATTTTTATAAAAATATAATTTCTCGTTTCGTCCCTGCCAACTGTTACAGTAGGGTTTTTACTGCTCCTGTACTATTTAAGCTTCCCTTCTCTCCCAACTTATAAATTAAACAGGCCAATTAATTCGTATACTGTTTAAATGCCTTCTCTCTCCATTTTGTTTTTCTCTCATTAACTAACGTTATCTACTTCCCAAAACCCTCAGACTTGTTTTTCTTCTTCGAAAGGAAGTATAATCAGAATGGACTTGCTCAATCCGTCAAGAGGTTATGATCACGATCAGAAGCTTCACAAGGCTTTTTCAATGGATGTTGGAAAGCCATTGATGCTCAAAGATTACCTCCTTCAAGATCTCACCTCCTGTTCGTCCAACGGTTTCAATTCCTTCCCTCGCCGACAATGCTGTACGACCGTCCGATTTCTCCTCGATATTGACCTCAGGAAAACCAACACCGCTAACCGGTTTCTGACCAGAAGCCGCTCAAGAGCGGTGGCTTCCACCACCATTTCCGCTTTCCGTAGAGCGTCGGAGGCCGTAATTAAAGCCATCAAGTCAACTTCGCCGTCTCCGTCGGTACGGGACAGAGTTAAGAAAGTTCTTCTCCCAAGAAGCTTGTCGCGGAAGCTGTTGAAAGGAAGGTTCTGGAAGAAAGCAGACGGCGGCATAAAAAAATGGAGATTATTCCGCGAATTGTCCCGAAAATCACAACAAACGTTCGATCAGAATGCGCATCAGTTCGCCACAACCACCACAACAATAATTACAACGATCGGAGTCTCAACAAGTAACAGCTGCAGAGAGTACGAGAGTGAAATTTTCACTTGGGATACTCTACTGTCATCGAGCAGTAACTCTGGTAGTCCGAACCAAAACGACACCGTGGAAGGTAAGAAAGAATTAACGGAGAAGAAACTGATCGGCGAGGATTCCACCAGCAAAAACTCTAACAGAAAGGTTAGTTAGGAGGTTTTTATTTCGGTGCTTCGCGTTTGCAAATCAATATTTTTCTGTTTGATTAATTTAGAATTTATGTTCAACGTAAATTATATCATAGCGTAGCAAACTAGAAAATAGCAGGCGAGGGACGTATTGGGGATTTTCAAATTTACTGAGAGCGGGAAGGGGCATCACGTGTGGGGTATTTAATGTCTTGTGTCTGTAGGTTTAAAATGTTTTAGAGTTAGTCGAGGCCTGTGATGCCGCTTCGTGTTTGTCAGGTGCAGAATCCACGGCGGTATGATCTGCAAGTTTATGATTTTTCAGAGTGATTTAAAATTAAATTATCATTATAGTTATGAAGTATAAATTCTAAAACCTATTTTTAATCAAATTGATTGGTAATATGAATAGTAAAGCAAAATGAAAGTTGGAATTGCAGGTCTTGTTTTGGTTTGAGAAGTTATCAGCTCTTCCAATTTGTCGGTGCTTGTTTAAAAATGTTAATGCCGTGTTTTGACCTAGCTTGCTGTTTGAAGGAGCATATAACAGTTAGTATTTATTGATTGGTGGGCAAATATTAAATAGCATAAAAATCAAAACCCTCCAAATATTAAATAGCATGTGCCTGTGTACTTAAGTGGCCTTAGTCTAACAAGATTTGGAAGGATTTTAATTTAATGAGTAGATAGATGGGTGTTATTATATTTCAAGTACTAGTTTATAAAAATTTGCAATAAAATTATATGAAGTTCGGTTTGTTAGTTTGTAAGTAGTTTCTACCACACTTATTCATACTCTTACTTAGGACTAAAATTACATCAAATAGTTCTTGACCTTTTTTATTTTTTTAATTTGTTCAATAACCTTCTAATTACTGTAATTAAGTCTTCAATTAGTCATTCAATTAATTGTCTATTACATTAAATAAATTTCTAAATGCTTAACATAGCTATTATTTAGATTAAATTTATAAAGAATTTAAGCAAAATTAAATTAAGTATATATGTTTAAATATTCTGTACCCAAAGTTAGATAGGAGTTGTTTTTTTTTTTTTTTAACTGATCCATTTTGGATTTTTTAAAATCTACTAAGATTTTAATGAATCATGTTAATTTAGGTAATTGACGGTTATCTAAGTTATTGATGATATGTTCAAGAATTTATTTGTTTTAATAAATAAATTAATTGAATGACTTATTTGAAAAAAGTTTGAAAGACTTCTAGGGAGTATTTTTATCTTATTACTCTTTAAAAAACTCAAAATTTAGTTCAAATGATTACTAAAGAAGTCTATTTTTATTTGATTTTTATGGATAGTGCTTTGAGGAAAAAAAATCCAAAATCCATTTAATTGAATATTATTACTTAACTTCTCTAATTCTTATGTTAATCACAACATAATGAATTAAAGAATATACTCTCTTCCCTCACTTTAATTTTTTGTACATGGATATTCAAGTTCATGAATTCTTGGGTTATCATTCGCTTCCTTGATGGTTGATGAAAATCATTGTATCTAACTAATGAAATTTTATGTAGTTTGGAGAGGTTGGTGGATATACCTCTCACTTAAAACTTGATTAGAACAGTAATACGTCTAATTAGTTAGTGTGTTTACTCCTAATTTTAAATCGATGAGTTGGTGAATTATAGCAGGAGTGGCCGAATGAGGAAAAGGAACAGTCCAGCCCGGTGTCTGTGCTCGATAGCCCATTTGAAGATGTGGAAGAGTTTAACTCTCCTCAATCCCGATATTGCAGACCCGCGCTCGTCAAAGGTTTTCTTTTTACTCTCCTCTCTCTACATTACCTACACACACACACACTGCAGAAGATTTGACGCATGCTGCTTGTTTGTGTGTATATATCTTTTATAATACTTTACTACAACAGAAAATAACTTAAACGACACCATCAGACAATAACACATAAACACTTCCTTTCCTT
Source organism: Carica papaya (assembly GCF_000150535.2). The sequence goes on along the minus strand of NW_019014618.1, from coordinate 866,266 downwards.
TCATCTTGAAAGGCATCTTGGGAATTGAAATTGAAAGAGAATCAGAATTGAATAAGCCTTATAGTTATGAACATGCCTGCAAAAGAAAAGCAGGAAAAAGAAACCCCCTTCACTTGCTTTCTTATAGCAGAAAGCTTTCTCTTATCCCAACCCTTGAGCACCAGATATATGCCAATTCGCAAAGGTTAAGTCACAAATGCCAAATCAACCAAGATCAGAGTAGTCAGCTAGAAAATTCACCCGCCCTAAAGGACCAAACTAACAAATCCAAGCCACTAGATCAACGGAACAATTTCCCAATTTTCGCGGAGCCGGCTACCAACGGACACTTTCCTTTGTTAATATGGGAAAAAACATTATTCTCCACACTACTTTCCAGATAATTTAATCTCCTTTCTCTCTATTTATTCACCAAGGGAGCTTCCATTGTTGACCCAACACACTAGGTCAGGAGAGCCACTTTCCAATACACAAGAGGCTATCCCAAACTGCTTGAAAAAGCTGCAACGAAGAACAATGACTAGCGATTCTGTCGTATTCGAAAACATAAGCAATAATTTCTAAAGCATGTAGCAAATTGACCCTTCTGAATTTCTGAAGATGCTGTCCATCCATCAACATTGAATTTCAAACGACCTGACATGGAAACCACCCAACGCTCCTTTCTTGAAGATAAGGTCCTAAGAATTTATATATCCACCCATATAACGGAAACAAAAAGATTATTAATAGTATCTGATCTAAGGAAAGGGAAGCTTCTTTCACCATCAAGCAAGCCTAATTCTTCCAACAAGAGACACTCGGCATCAGGAGACAAAAAATATTTCTTGTTTTTAGCTAACCAAATTGACCAAACTGCTCCATAAAAATCTGGGATAAGATTAGCTTCCTAGACTAGGAAATCCACAACCCATACAATTTAAGGAAAAAAGGCATCAAGTAAGAGCAACCGAGCGGACTCCCGACGAGCCTAGACCACAGAGTTTAGAAAAACATTGCAAACATTCTGTTTCCCTGCAACATATACCACATCTGGTTAGTAAATCCAACCAACAAACGATGATGTTAAAGATAATCCACCACCAGGACTCTGTCTCTCTTAAGTTAGTAAGATATTTTAGTTTAATTCTAATTAACTTAGTCTACTGCTACATAATATTTATTTAAGTGGTACATTTTATTCTTTTGGTTAACAAAAATTAGTCCTTTCTCTATTTCTCCTGAATATAGTATCAGAGAACTATAGCTTCCGTTAAACTCTTTTATGGCTCTTCTTTCACTCTCTTTTGTAAATTGGTCCTCCTTTCTTGAAGATTTGCCCTCCTGATTCTGAAAATCAGTAAAAATCTTTCTTCGCAGATCTCATTCTTTTCAAAGTTCTTTGATTCTTGTTTCTTTATTCTCATCCTCCTCGTGGAAAACATTAATTCCAATCCATATCTAGCACAGCTCGGCAAATCAACCATTGACGATCTGATGGGCCACTACTTCTTGCATCATTTCATAGTTCGGGATTGGTTTTGGTTTCATAGCATCTAACTGGAAAACTAATTCCAAGATGAACATTCATGATATGCATTTTCCATTTTGAGATGGAGCATTAGGTTAGTTAAGTAGTGTAGTCTAGTTCTAACTTAGTTCACTACTCCTTAATATATATATATATATAGATAAAGTTGTACATTTATTTTTTCGGTTGATGAATATTAGTCTTTTCTCTATTCTTCCCTAATACTCTCTGAGACTTGCCAAGAAAAAACTCACTTTAGAAGGCATAATTACTTTCCATTTATATGTATATTCTAAGGAAAGAACTTACTTTGTCAACAAAAATTTACCTCAATTTCGATTTTTATTAGTTTAGTGAATGCAATTTACCCCATGTATAGGAAAGATTCCATATGATTCTGGTTGGCTTCTTTTCTTTGTGCTCCTTGGTCTATGTATCTAGCTAGGAGTGTAAAATTTGAGACTTCAAAATTTTTTATTGAACTATTCATTGATTGGATTTAGAAAAAATTAGATGATGTGATCTATTTTATTTGTGCATGTTTTTATTAAAAAAAAATTATTAATCATAACACAAATGTCATCAACAGGAACCAGACAAAAGCTAATACAAAAGACCCGATATTTTGAGGGACTCACTCATGAAGTAGAACCAGTTGACCTAGAGAAGCGAATTGCTTCTTTAGAGCTTAACGATGAACATTCCACGAAGCCAACTTCCTCATTCATGTCAATGAACCAAACTTATGAACATGTCAATGATAATGAAAGAGAAGCATATCACTTACTCAACTTAATCAAAGCTAGAAACCCCTTAAATAGCTTTTTACCCAAAGAAGATAGTTTATTACTGGACTTAGTTGGAGAGAGACTACTGAAAGAAAATCATGCTATACTTGGTAAAAGAAAAGAATTATTCAAGGAAGAGTTGTTGAAGACAGCAGAAGATTGGATTAAGGGGCAACCAAGAGAGTTATTTCTGGGTTGGGACATGAAGGCTAACAGAGGTGCTTATTTTAGAGATGTAGAGAAAAATGGGAGTTGGAGAAATTTTGATGATGAGATAGAAAATATGGCACAAGAATTGGAGCTTGATTTTCTCACATCTTTGGTGGACGAATTATTGCTTGATTTATTGTAGGACTTAGGAGCAATATTAATGTATTAAAATGCTTTATTTATATCTTCTCAAGGTTGTTTTCCACACTTGGAATCCAACAAGGGGATCAACTAAATAACCAAAACCACCTTGAGCAAGCGTCAGGGAATTGGTATTTCAAGAATCTTCTTTTCTTTTCCTTCTCTCATTTCTTATTTAGAAATGTAGCTAAATTTTTGAAACTATTTAATTCTCTCCCTTCCCCCAAAAATGATTGTCAAAGAATCTTAGTTATTGTCCAATAGATGAAATCATAATCTTAACTTATAATGGATTGTATTGGTGATGAATTTTAACCTATTTACAAGGTTTTCCTCTGAAAAAAGGTTAGTAAAAAAGTCTCAAGAAATAAGAGTATCATTATGGATATAGGTCATTATGCTTTGTGTTGTCTACGAAAAACACATAGCAAAGTAATTTGATTACTCTCTATTCTTAAATTTTTTGTATTAAATTCTAATTTTTTGTTTGAAATTGTAATTGACAACTAAACTTTCAAATTCTTAGTTCTTATAAAAGTTTACTATTTCTATTCTCACTTTCATCTCCTAAAAACTCGAATGTAGGAATGACAATCAAATGGAGAAACTAGGTTACCTAATCCCATCTTAATCTATTAGGACGAATGAATACAGCAAAAAATCGAATAGTGGAGAGCAATTAATAGTAAAAAATTTTACCTACACAAGCGGTGGGTAAGAAAAGAGTAGACACTACCAAACTCATTAAACATTTTTTTACATTATTTTCTTGTGCCATTTAGTAAAAAAGCTATAATAAGCTTTATATTTTATATTTTACTGTGTTTTTGCTAAATTTATAGTCTTATATTTAATTTATTCAAACTTAATCTCTTATAAATAATATATAATTAGATAAAATTTGTAAATTAATGAAACAAATTAGATAACCAAACAACAAAATTGAAGATTTTCCTATAGAATGAGATTGGAAAAATAATTGTATACTTCTCTAAATATGACGTGAGAATATTTAGATATGAGTAGGAAAAAATTATAAAATAGTAAAACAAAAATGAAAAAATGATTCTATTACTCCACTATGGCACCAATAGAATTGATAATGTAGCAAAATCTCTCGCTCATTCTCACATTTGCAAGATTTAAGTTGGAAAAATTTTCTCCTCATTCTCACTTATGGATGAATACTCAACTCCATTATTTATCTTTCACCTTTGTTCATATGTTTAAGATATAATTTTTATTTAATAATATATATTTTTATAAATTAATTTTAAATAAATTAAATATAAGATAAAATAACATAGCGTGATGGAGTGGATGGGTGATATGGTGTTACCCTTTTTATCCCACCACCCAAATAGAGACGCATAGAAAAATTTCCACCCATCTGTATCTTACCGTCTGAATTCCTAATTTTTTCACTTGCCTTACCCAAGTAGACAAGAGTTTTTTTTTTTTTTTTTAATAAAACTTACACCTATCATTCCCTACCCAAACCATGGGATCATTTTTTCCATTTGTTTTCACCTTGTTTCCCCCTTCAAGAATTCAAATTTTCTCTTTTTTTTTTTTATATTTTTTTATAGATAATTGAGATTTTAACTTCTTTGTTCTGATAAAATCATTTGATTAATAATTCTACTTTAATATCAGTTATATTCAGACTTTTTATATTATTAAAAAAATTAATATATTGGTAATAATTAAAAGTTTAAATCTTATCATATATATTCTTACTTTAAAAGATAAATATACATCAGTACAATATATTCTCCCATCACAAAAAAAAAAAAAAAAAAAAACCTTAAATATACCAATTTTATATTTCTAATAAAATATATATATATATATATATGGTTAAGTTAAAAACATAACAAATTTCAATTAAAAGAAGCATATGAAGCTACAGTTTTTATATTGGTTACAAATGCACTCATATACTTTAAAATTCTTTAAATTTTATTTTTAAATTTTCAAAGTAAATATTTCTATTTGTAAATAATTATTGGTAACCACACTTCTTATACTATTATATATATATATATATATATATAAATTTGAAAAATTAAAAAAATAAAATAAAAATTTATTAAATGTTCTTCAATTGGATTAACATTTTGGATGTTGTCTAACAGGATACTTGATTGATGAATCTCTTCCTCAAATCCTTAATTTCTATCGAGTCCTTCCATTAATATTGATCATATAAAACGATTTTAAAAAGTTGTTTTATGAATAAAAATATAAATTTAAAATAAAAGATAGGTATTTATGTCTTTTTTTATTAGGTAAACTCATGGATAAATATATGAATTTAAAAAATAAAAAAATAGAAAATATTTTTTTGAGAGTTCTTCTCAAGTGAATCCCTTTAACCAATTCTTTGTTTTTTTTTTATGGGTCCTTCCACTTTAATTATGATTTTTCAATTCATGATTTCCTTGGATTCTTAGTGGGTCATCCATCAACTTCTCTTATAAAAAATTGGAATTTAAAACTAAGATTTCAACATTAATTACCCTTCGCTAACCTTTCATTAGTGAAATTAAACTCAAACTAATTAATTAATTAATTTAAGTTCGTTCCTTAATAATATTTGGTTGTCCTCACTATTTTAAGATCGTTAATACTATAATTTAAGTTCCAAAAAAATTAATAAAATATTTATTTCAAGTCACTTAAGATTTTATCTTAAAGTCAGATTTTCATCATCTCATAAATGATAAAATGTACATATTTAGTTTAAAGAAAAATATAGGATTTGTTGTTAATGAGGAAAAAAAAATGTGGGCCACTCAAAACGTACACAGTCAGCGAAAAAGTGCGGATAGGCTTATGTGTATCCGAGTCAGCAAGCAACTTGCCAACCACATATATTGCTGAAGTAGGTGTTGTCACGTCACAACATATATTTCTATTGGCCACATCAAGTTGACCTTTTCTATTCTTTTAATTTTTAAAAAATAGAAATAGCACCATTAATCAATAATTCATGTATTAATATTAATCATATACTATTATAGAGAATAATCTCAAAACGAGAATAAAGACGAGTATAATACGACTAAAATTCATAATTTTTATAAAAAAATATATTAATTATTGAATTACTTAGTAATTGATATCATTAGTTTAATTTAATTTAAGTTCTAAATCAATTCTTAAAAAAAAAATTTAAATATATATATATATATATGAATAACAAACAGTCCCATTTAAATTTACAATTTTTTATAAAAAATTATTAATTATTGAACTAATTAGTAATTAATATTGTTAGTTTAATTTAATTTAAGTCGTAATTTAATTTTTTTTTTTCAAAAAAGCAAAATTTAAGTTCTAAAAAATTGTAGTATTATTTTTTTTTTCTTTTTTCAAGTGAGAAAGCACCATCTCCGCTCCTTTCACGAGTCACGACTAGAATATACAAAAACTTTATATATATTATAACACTCGAATTCAAAATTTTGATCCGAGATAATTTAATATTAATAAGAATAATAATTAAAATAATTTAGTTTTTTATTTTTTTGTTAATTTTTGATGAAATTGAAATTAATTGTGAAAAACATGGTGAAACTGTAAATAAAGGGAGTATATTTAAAAGAAAAGTTGAAAACAATTGGTCAAATCGCAAAAAGAAAAATGTGGGCTACGTGGGACATCCACGTCAGCAGCACGACGAGTCAGAACGCGCTGCGTAGCAAACATGCTAGCACAGGTTCCACGTGGGCGATCCGCGTGCGTGGGCGATCCAACGGCTCGTGCTTACTCCCGCGTGCACGAGCGGTCCAAATTGATTTCCTGGATAAGCATGATCAAACAGCTCACACATCTTCAATCGAACGACCCAGATTGATTCCCTAAATAAGAGCGATCCAATGGCTGAGGATGAGTCACGTCTCCTCAAACGGACGATCCAAATTTAGTAGAGATGAGTATTTAAACTCTTCTTCACAGGGAACCCTAACCCTAGCCACCAAATAGGAGATTGGAGAAGAAGAAGAAGGGCGGCCAGAAAGTGAACCAGTTGTCGGAGAAGGAGACCGGCCACCGTCGACGCCAAAAAGGTAAAATATTCTCTCATTTTGCTCGAAATTGGATTTTGTACCTCCCCACACCCATATAGAAGCCAAAAGACCAAAAAGTGAGCCGAAAATCACAAGCGGAGCTCGATCGAACTGTGCTAATCACTGATACAGAAAACCGAAGGTTGGTGAAAATCATAAAATAACTAATGGAGCCATTTATTTAAGTAAATTCGCTTAACATAAAGAAAATTATTTATTCCATACTTATCGTTGAGAGTTTTCTAACATCAATATATAAAAACAAATACTCGGATAATATTATGATTTCATGTACAAGTAAATAAGATTAACAATTCTCCTTTTAATCTGCTTACATGAACCCCTAGGGGTTTATAAGGATATTATTCTACTCCCGAACCGAATATCTAGATTTGTCAGTTAACCCGACCGTCTTCATACCTTGTTTGGTAATGGGAGCCAAATACACCATCGCCTCGATACTCCGTCCGGTATAAGGGTGAACCATGTAACGGCCAAGGAAATTTAAAATGAAATATGTGTGTTAAAAAGGTCAAATGCGGAAGCGTAATAAAAATTTTGATTAAACATCTCTTACACTAAAACAAAAAACGTGCTCAAAGTATAAAAGAACAAACTAACTAAAAGAGAAACTCGAAAATAAAAGGTATAAATATGACTACGGAGTCTTCAGGCGTCCCCTTCGCCGTCTTCCTGCGGAACGGGCTCGGGAACAATGTCTTCATAATATGAAATGATTAAATAAGGAATGAGCTACACCAGCCCAGTAAAGACATCACACTATCTCACCGTCACGGAGGTAAAGGTGGGTAGAAAACACAAAAGGACCAATGGAACATAGTTTACAACAAATTCTTTTATCAATAATAAAAGCCTTTACTATCCACTTATCTCGGTGAAATTCATAAAACAATATACGAAAGCAATAACATTATCATCATCACGAAATCATAGAAACTGTATAACATAATACTTATCACGCCTTTTGCATCTCAATCATTACACAACATATTTTTCCTTATTTACCAGCCTACTAGTATCCATGGGGATCCATAGGGGTCCCGCTACCCGTGAACCCTTAACACTTGTAATCAGATTCCAAGGTCGTCCCCATACCCCGTCCGATATGAGGGCCAAAACTATAAACCTCAATACCCCGTCCGGTATGAGGGTGAAACGGGCTGTCCTCATACCCCGTCCGGTATGGGCGCCAAAACACATAAGATCTCGATACCCCGTTCGGTATGAGAGACCACAATCCTGATAGGGTTCCCTACGGACCCGGTCCGTCCATAATCTCCTAGGATATCTAGTCAGGCTGACCACATTATACAATTATTAATTTACATAACATTTCATTCCCCTTTTCCTCAGTCAGCATCATTAATTCGCAAACAAACAAGCAAACCAGTAATTTATGCCAAACAAGACAACATACAACATCGGGTTCTCAGTCATTCAACCTATAATCAATAAAACAGTGATATGTGCACACGAAACTATGAAATAAAAACATAAGACCTCATACTGTATTTAAAACCGTAAAATAGGCTAAACAACAGCTAACAGACAAACACACCAGACTCGGGCTCCATTAGCGACCTTAAACAATTTCACACATCTGTTGATTCATGAAATACCGTTTTATCATTTATTAAACTTTAATACCGTGATAAGAAGTAAGGGTGAGGGGTCCTTACTTGGTTTCGGGGTCCGAATACGGCTCTACAGTGCACCAGCAGGCTGTCCATAATTTTTTCTAAATTTTTCCAGAGAACTAAAACGCACTATTGGTACCTGCACGTGTCCCAAAAAATCTCAAATTAGACTCAGAGCCCATTTTGGCCCAATATTGCAATTCCGGAACGGCGGCTCCGCCGTGCTTCGGCGACGGCGCCGCCGCTTGCGGTGGCAATTCGCTTCAAGTTGGCCGTTTTCGGCCGTTTCCGGCCAAATTCGACCACACTTGCATCGGTCCCTGCAGTAAAAAAACCCTAGGGCCCTCGGGGGGCAAAAAATTTACGAAAAAATCGAAGCTTACCGGCGGTGGTGCTCTCAGGTACGGCGGCTCTCCGGCAAGGTTCGTGTTTTAGTGATTCGGCTCCGATCAACCTGTAGAGAAAAGAATGGTAATCACGGTGATATAAAAATTGTATCAAACGGAGGCCGGGAAGGGCCTCATCGGAGGCAAAAATCGAGGAGGGACGCGGCAGCGCCGCTGGGTTTCGGCCGTGTTTTCTGGCCGTTTGGCCTGGATTTTGGCTCCGATTTGGCCACAGGAGAACTCAGCATGGAAAAACGAGCCGGGAGTATGAAATTTACCTCGATCGGCGGTCAGAAAACTCCTCGGTGCGGCAGCAGGTGGCGATGGCCGGCTCCTCCAGCGTCTGGTTCATCTTCTCCGGCGAGGGCAGGCGGCCAGGGTTTTTGTGGTCAGGTGTGGGGGTTCTATTTATACCCTTTTGCCTTTTGATCACAGCCGTCCATTTTGATTAAATATGGGCCGTCCGTGCGCAATTGAATCTGGGCCATCCGTGCGCGTGCATCTGAGTCGTCCGTGCACTTGCATCTGGGTCGTCCGTGCGCACGCTTAATCTGGGTCGTCCGTGCGCGGGGGGACACATCTGGTCCGTCCGATCGCGCGCATGCAGATTGCCCACGTGGCCCGTTCCCGGGTCGACGTGGTCTTGCCACGCGGCAGGTCCTAGTTGGCCAGGGCTGCTGACGTGACACTGACGGGGCACAATTTTTCTAAATTGCATTTTGACCCCCGGTTTCCTATTTTCTTTTCAAAAATACCCCCAGAATCCTAATTCTCACCCCTTTTTCCCAAAATCAATTTCAATTAAATCCAAATAATATTTTTACTCAATTTTACAATTATTATTATTTTTATTATTATATTAAATTAAATTAAAATAAAAAAATAAAAAAATAAAATAAAATAAATTAATAATAATAATAAAATAATTTAAAATTATTTGGGCGTTACAAACCATGTCTCCCAAACCCTTCCTGTATGAGACTTCTCAGCCTATCCGGCTGCGATTATGTTTACAATAGGATTCCCTATATACCAAGTCCGTTCACCATTTCCTAGGGTACTTAGTAAGCATTTCATACATATATTTATATCATCAATCAATCGTCAATTTCATACTAACATTTCGTATTCACAAATTAACAGTAGGTTATGCAAACAGATGATATATATATTAAGAACATAATTGAGATATTTTATTTCAGAACAGACCAACACCAGAATATGTAGTGAGGTAAACTAAATAACGAGAAAATAATTAAAATCATCAATTAAATACGCACCATATAATAGTAGACAATTTAAATAATACAGAAAAATAAACAGTGAATCAAAACAAATATGAATTGACCGATTCCAACTCTATTAGTAACCTGTAATTATTTTTAGAATTTTTTTAATTTTCACAAAACACAAGATTTGTGTTTTGTCGATTATTAAGCCTTAATTTACTGTAATAGGGAATAGGGTGAGGAATTTTTACCCGAATCGGTGTTTCAAAATGTCGTGTTATCTACTACGACTCTTGATGGTCCCCTAGTTTTCTGAATTTTTCCTGCGAAAATTAAAATATTTGTCACGTACTCAAAAATATCCCAAAAGGCAAAACTTTGTGTTGAAAACCTTTATGAAAAATTTTAGGGTTCTGGTATGGCGGTGCCGCCGTACTCTAGCGCGGGCTCTACTGCCCACGATAGCAGTTCGCCTCGATCTGGCCGGTTTTGGCCGGGTTAGGTCAGTTTTGTCTAATTTTACACATATTCGTGCGAAAAAAATACGTTAGGAAGCCTCGGTTAGCAAAAAAATAAAAAAATTAACACCTACCGATTGGGAAGTCTCTGAGTACGGTGGCTCTGCTGGTTCTCCTCAGCGATTGGGGTTCTTCTTCAGCTAACTTGCACCATAAAAAGATGGTGAACACGATGATCAAAGAATTGCGTGAAATGAAAAATGTGAAGGGGTCATCAGAGAGAATTTTGGATTTTGGCCACGGCAGCTCAGTCGGGCTTTGCCCAACATTTTCAACTCACCTATTGTTTCTTTTGCTCCGATA
>NW_019014618.1:822342-846662 GCF_000150535.2 Carica papaya | reverse complement strand
GATCATTCAATTGCGCCTGAGGAGGAAACGGATCCGGATCGTCTACGTGCATGAGAACGCATTCGAGCCGTTCGATCGCGGGCACGCAGATTGCCAGCGTGACCTCCTGCGTGGCATCAAGTCAGCGTGTCTTGTCAGGCGGGGTGCTCCAGTTTGTCGGAGCTGCTGACTGGTGGTTCTACGTATAACATTTTTTTTTAATTGCGTTTGCACTCCTAGTTTTTGATTTTTTTAAAAAAAATATTATCCGAACTCAAATTTTCATCATTTTTTTTAAAATTATTTTTAATTTTATTATCTATAAATTTTTTTAATTTTATATTAAATAAAAATTTATAAATTTAAAATTATATTTTTATATATTTTTTATATTATATTTATTTATTTATTTTTTAATTTTAAAATTAATCTCAAACTAAGTCTCAAGTCCGGATATTACATGTATATTTACACACAAGAGACAAAGTATGCATGTGTGAAAGAAATATAAGGTGCTGATATTGGCTGTGGTAGTCAGTCTTTTCTTATTGTTAGATATATATATACATAGGTAATTTTTTTTATAAAAAAAATTGAAGTGTGATATATGTACTTGAGAATAATGTGTGTGTATGTATATAGTGTTCGTCTGAGCTTGGGGAGACCAAGTGCGTGCGTGTATATATATAGTGTTATATATAAACTTTTACGGTTTTATGTTTTATGCATACAAGGTTTTATTCGTGAAATATAATAATAACGAATCATTATATAATCTAAAAATAAACATTCAAATACAAAGTAAACCTAAACTGTTTATTTATGTTTAATAGGACATTTTTTGTGTGTGTGTATAATATACTTTTTATGTTAATGTATAACAACATAACCTTAGTTAATTTAATTGTTTTAGAGTCATATAATTATGATAATTTAAATAAATATTAAGTTTTTAACTAAAAAATTACAGAATATAATTAAATTAATTACGAAATCAGTAATTATTTAATAAAAATATATATCATAATATAAAAGAAAATTATTTCTATATTAAAAAGATAAGAGTTTCCTTTTCGATTTTGTGAAATTTATAAAATTAGAAAAATAAAATATTTATCTTTATTTTAAAAAAGATAAGATTTTCCTTTCCCATTTTAGGAAATTTATAGAATTAGGAAAATAAAATATTTTTAAAAGAACTGAAAATTAATTAAATAAAATTGGGATAATTAATTCGAACCATCTAGAAATTTATTATTAAACTAATTTAACTGAAATATTCAAAGTCTCTGTGCTCCATAATTGACCTCCCAAAAAAAAAAAAAAAATTAAAACGAAGATTCAAAACTAGAAACAAGTTTTCATCTTCCTGTGTGAAAACTATTTAATAATTTTTATGTCAATGAAATTTAATTGTATAGAATAATAATAAGCGATATTAAAGGAATAATAAATGAAGATTTATGATTTTTTCATCCTCCATCTCTGTAATTACCCGTCTCTTTCCCTACTGGTTTTGGTTGTCATCCGCGAAAAAACAAAACAAATAGGAACGAAGCTATACGCCTCCCTCTCTATAAGTACCTTCTTCTTTTCCATTAAACATCTCTCTTTCTTCTTCTTCGCTTTTTGATTTCACTGTTCAACAACAATATTCCTATTCTGGCTACCCTTTCTGATTTTCCCTCTTTCTTTTCTGCGTTTCGCTTCATGGGTGCCAACCTTTCTGCTTTATTTACAGACCCCAATTTTTTATCCTCTTCTTATCCTTCCTCTTCGTCCTATTGTCTATCATCCTCCTCATCTTCTTCTTCCAGAACCGGTTTGGGGGACTTGCCGGAGAGCTGTGTCGCGTTGATTATTGGGAATTTGGATCCCCCGGATATTTGCAAATTGGCAAAACTTAATAGAGCTTTTCGTGGTGCTTCATGGGCTGATTTTGTCTGGAAAACGAAATTGCCTTCTAATTATCACATTCTTATTCAGAAACTCTTTGGGGATTTTCCTCGACAGCTTGATAAGAGGGAAATCTATACCATGTTATGCCGGGTTAATTCCATTGACGGCGGCACAAAGGTATTCGGCCTTCTCTGTTTCTTCCTTGGATATTTAAAAACTGTTGGGATATGGAGAATAATGAGGGGTTCTGGGGTTTTCCTTGTCGAAATTGACGAAGCTTGAAGCATGAAAATTTTATAATTTTTTCTTTTTCACAAAGCTAACCTTTTCGATTTGGACTCTATTATTATCTTTAGCCCAATTTGTTGTCTAATGTTTTCGTAATCTAGAAATTAGAATATAAGAATATTGATTTTTCGTTAGATCAAAATATGGGTGTTTGGACTTTGATCTTTAAGATTCCTTTTCTTAACACTTCCGTGTTATTTTTGGTTTGTTTATTAATGGGTTAGGTATATTTTTTTGTCTATGCAGCAAGTCTGGCTTGATAAGCGAACAGGTGGTGTCTGTTTATCAATTTCTTCAAAGGGCTTATTGATTACTGGAATTGATGATCGAAGGTATTGGAATCACATTCCAACAGAAGAATCCAGGTGAGATAGAAAAAAAATCCTTCTCTCTTTTACGTGTTGTGATTCAATTATTATTTACTTATCATATATTTTTTAGATTGGGTGGTCAAATCCAAACGTCCGGGGCTTTTTTGCCCAAATACTGCAGAGTAGGTCTTTTATTCTTTAATTCTTTTTAGTTGGACTTGGTGACTTTGTTTGAATCTAGATTGTGAAAATAGTGATGTTGCAAACTGCTGTTCTTATAATGTTTGATCCATTTGATATGTGCTTTTTGTGAATGCTTTTTCCTTGGGAAGTTCTACCTCCAGGGGAGATAACACTTCTTGACAAAGCTTTTGAATGCTTAGTATTTCTTGTAGGTAGATCTTCTTTCACTGTACAAGCTCACGTACTTGACCTAATAATCATTGTTTTTAATTGTAGACAGGCAATGATATGGTTGTTCAATGTTCATTTTTCTACATACTATCCTCATGAATGTTTCCTTTGACATTTTTGAAGGGTCAGTTACTGTAACTCAATTGTTATATAGTGTAGAGTTTTTTTTTTCTATGGTCCCTTACAATTTTAAAATTGAAAATTCTTGGTTGTTAGCATGATGTCTTCCCATGTGGTTTTCGCACTTGAAATCTTTAGTTCACTATCAAATACACTAGGACTTGGACAGTTTTATGCATGCTAAATGAATGAAGAAAAGAATGATTCCACTTGATGAATGCTTCTGGATTAGTTACTTTTGGATGCTTTGTGGTATGGTAAATGAATGAAGAAAGAATGATTCCACTTGATGAATGCTTCTGGATTAGTTACCATTGGACACTTTTTGGTATGGTAAATGAATGAAGAAAAGAATGATTCCTCTTGACTTGACAAATCCATGACGAATGCTTCTGGACAAAAAACCCGGATGCTCTTTTTTGCACTTCCGTTTTCAGAAATTCTGAATTCTTTTTTGTAGTTTAGCTTGTCTTTGTTTATGGATATGATGAGGTTGTGCAGTTAATTACTATAGCATCTTTATAGTCACTGCCATCTCCCAGCTGCTCTTTGTTATCATGTCATATTTGGATGGGGTCCTTAAGTTTCTTTTACACATAGCTTCTTTAGATGGGTGTGCAATAATCTGTCCAATGATTAGCTCGTAAGTGCTAATCTGCAGTGTATATGATAAGTGTATATGATATGGGATGTATGTTAAGTGCTGTATGTGCAAAATCAAAAGCTTATTCACTGGCATAGCGAAAGATGATAGTAGAAGTAATTGGAATCACTTTTGTTTTCCCTTTGGCTTGTAGGTTCTCTACCATTGCATTTCTCCAGCAGATTTGGTGGTTTGAAGTTGGTGGGGAGGTTGAGTTTCCATTTCCAGCAGGAACTTATAGTGTATTCTTCAGACTACAATTGGGGCGTGCGAGCAGGAGGTTTGGTCGCCGGGTTTGTAACACAGAGCAGGTACACGGTTGGGATATAAAGCCTGTGCGATTTCAACTATGGACGTCAGATGGTCAATATGCTGCTTCCCAGTGTATACTAAATGATCCTGGCAAGTGGATGGAGTACCATGTCGGGGATTTCGTGGTAGAAAATTCCAGTGGCTCAACGACAACGAAGATAAAGTTCTCGATGACCCAAATCGACTGTACACACACCAAGGGAGGTCTGTGTTTAGATTCTGTAGTAATATACCCAAGCAAACTTAAAAGAGTGGTTGTAAGTGATTTTTGATTGCACTTAGAACCATTTGTAGGTTGGAAGCCCTTGTATTATATAGAGAAGAGAGAATCAAATGCTAGTGGTTTTAGTTTTAGAGCATTTGTAGGGCAAGGCATTTTCTGTGTATAGTTTTTGATTTACTTTGTTTCTCACTCACTCTTCAGTTTGCTGTAGTCTGTATACCACGGCGGCTGTGCTTATTTTTGGGGAATCAATGCTGCTTGAAACATTCAACTTTCTTTTGTTTGTTATTTGCTTTTAAGTTGAGTTTGGAATAAAATTAGAAATTTTTTAAATTTATATGTGATTGTTAAATTTCATATATACACAATGTTAAGCTATATACCATTAATAATTTAAGTTTGAGTTTCGATACTTGGTAGTTAAGGTACAAAAATTTTGACTAAAGAGATTACTAATAGTATTAAAGTAAATAATATTTATAAGATTTTGAGTTAGTGCAGTTTTTAATATTATAAATATTTTAATTGTGATTTGTGATTATAATATTTAAATTTATGTTGTAAAAATGTAATTTTCAATTTGTATATAAAGTTTTAAATAATATATTACCAATAATTTAATCTTGAGCTTCTAAAAAATTATTAGTTTTAATATCCAAGTGTTGATGTTAAATCTAATAGAAGTTTTAGTGCAGAGTTAATAACTATAGTTATATATATATAGATATGTACATATTTAATTTTTTAAAATAAAAAAAAAAACTTAGAAAATTATTTGGATTAATTAATTGAAAATTTATATTCTTTTTTAAAAAACGAAAGTACAATTGAGTATATTTTCTAATCATTATCTTTTAAAGAAAATATATGAACATAAATTTTTTCTTTTGAAAGCTAAGAGAATTATTATTATTTTTATTTTAAATGAGAATATTTAAAATTTAAATATATATATATATATATATATATTTTTTTTGAAAAATATGTGAAAAAATAAAAAGAATAATATTAAAGAATTACTTGAAGAATACATCTTCATATAAAGAGATAAGAAATTAACTTAAATGGTGGCGTAATAATTAATATCTCTCCCCTCCTCCAAGAAAAGAAGCGTAGAACACTGGAGAAGGTGTCAGCCACTTACGCCGTACAACAATTACCCACATGATAATCTATCTTTTTCTTCACC
Source organism: Carica papaya (assembly GCF_000150535.2). The sequence goes on along the minus strand of NW_019014618.1, from coordinate 841,284 downwards.
AAACAATCCCTTATATATAGAGCCCCCAACATATACATATATATATATATATATTTATATACATCTCTCTCTCTCTTTCTCTCTCTCTCTCTCTCTCTCTCTCTCTCTCTCTCTCTCCATAAACAAACAGTGGAATTTCTTCTAAGCTCAACTGCAATTAAAACACCTGATTTTCAATGGCTAGACCTAATCAAGAATCAATCGATACTTTCATGAGCATCACCGGTCTATCTGAAGCGGTCGCCCTGCAAAAGCTTGAGGTTATCTCTTCTTTATTTATTTTATATCAAATTCGAGATGTGTTTTTGTTCTTCTATACCAACATTTTAATTCGATGCTTCTGGTCATGATGATCCAATGAATTTTAATAGTAGGTAGATTGCCGCTTTTTGCTTCGTAATTAGGGTTTTTATTGCCTTGCATTATTGTTATGGTTGCGTATTATATCTTAAATGGGATTATTATAATCCTCCGTAAGTGTTGTTTGTATCTGATTGAAGTTTTACCAAGTTACGCTTCTCGTTGATTTTTAGGGTTTTAAGTCAATTTAAGTTGTAATTGGAAGTTGTTGCAAAATTTTCTCTCTTTTTTGTTATTAATTGTGTAAATCCTGTCAAGTAGGAAAGCTATGGTTGTTTCCAGCCTCCGATCGTAGTTCAATGAACCAAAAACTGCATGTAGACGTATATAACAAACAAGTTCATCATCAACCTGGTTCTTTTCTTCATTTGCTGTCATTTCAAGGGGCCTGTCCCAAAGTGCTTCGGAAAATTTCTTGGCATGGTCATGAAGAACAATATTGTAGAAGAGAACAACAAAGTCATTTAATCAATAAAAATAGATTTTTAGATTGACAGGCTTAAGGCAATTGTTTAATACTTTGATTGTTTAATACTTTCAAGGGGCCTGTCCCAAAGTGCTTCGGAAAATTTCTTGGCATGGTCATGAAGAACAATATTGTAGAAGAGAACAACAAAGTCATTTAATCAATAAAAATAGATTTTTAGATTGACAGGCTTAAGGCAATTGTTTAATACTTTGATTGTAAAAGAGTTATGCTCCGGCGAGAGTTGGCTCGGCATATAACTATCTCCTAGAAAGGAACATGGTTCTATCTCCTATCTTTTCTGCTCCTGCCCATGAACCACCCTTTTATTCTGTAGTTACTTTTTGAAACTTTAGTGTGGTTCTTTAGATCTTTTTAGATTCTGACATAGCATAAATTAGAGTTTATTTGCTTACTTGGGGATTTGGATATGAAAACATAAACATCACATCTAGGGTTTCTTAAGCATCATATTGAAGAAGTTTTAAACAATAGTTTAAAAGTTTGATTAAATCATACAACCAGAATATTAAGAAAGCTCTCGAATTAGCTTATTGAATAACTAAACTCTATCTTAAAAGTAAAATTATAAAGATATTTAGAATGCTTTTTAAGTAGTCTTTCTAGAAAAAGAAGAACTACTAGTACTAATAAGATTAAGAAATAGTACTACGAATAAAAATAAAAATTCAAATATTTTGAAAAGAATAATATCTTAAAGCTACTAGAACTAAAATAATGATTGAAATTACAAAAGTTTTCTATTTAAAAGAATTATAATCTCTATTCTATACAGGCATTCTAGATTTAAACCATTCTGTGTGAGTTCAATTGTCATTTGATTTTCCTTTGTTTTTTTTTTAACTCAATTACGAACATATCCTTAACATGTAGAATGAGATTATAATTCTATTTTTCAGTCACTTATACTCCTAGCTTGATATTCATACTTCTTCAAGTGGAGTTAGAATTCTAGTATCAAAGAATTCAAATTAGTTGTGAAAGCTAGATTTGAAGACTATGCTATCAATGTAAAAATATCTAATGCATTAATGTTGATTCTAATGGATTTAGAATGGTTTTTAGTTTAATCTGATTCATTTAACAAACCTTCGAGAATATATTAATAATTCTTATGTAAGATCCAAAATTTCTATTATTTTGTCTTCCTATCAGGAGCATGGTGGTGATCTCAATGAAGCCGTGAATGCGCATTTCAATGAAGGAGATAGAAATGTGTAAGTGCATCTCACAATTTTTTTAGCCATATTATCTTATCACCTTGTTTTGACAATTCATTTGATTCATGAAGTAGAATTTTACTGTCCTTTTTTCTCTCCTCATTTTCCCTACTTTATTTTGATGTATTGTTTTGTTCACATGTGTACAGTGCACGTGAAGCACCTGTTACTGCTTCTCAAGATGATTTAATGGATATAGATGATCCTGTCCAAACTGCAGAAAGAGGACCTCCTCTTTCATTTCTATCTGCAGCTAGAACTATGAATCAATTCTCACTTCTGGATCCATCCTTAGGTAGAAGCTTGTTTGATGGTGGTTCTGATCTTTCAACTCGTGCTCCGGTTATTACACATCCTAGAGAGGTGAGGGAGATTCCCATAGAGTTTAAGGATAGCACTGGGGCATCTGATATTTCTGGTCATGCCCCTACTATTGAGGATGTGACTGAAGCTGAACATGTGCATGGCCCTAGTATCCGTGGGACTGTCATAATTGATGATGAAGGGGATGAGGATGTCCCAGCTAACCAGATCGCACAGGATAGTTGGCGGACTGAACAAAGACCAACTGTTTTGCACAATAGACCTCCGAATTCAAGCCTTGTACCCAGTGCTCCCTCATTTGATACTTTGCCCGATTATAACAATGAAATAGAAGAACAGATGGTCCGAGCTGCCATTGAGGCTTCAAAATGGGATGTTGAGGTAACTTTTTAAAAGCCAGCAAAATGGCTGCGTCTTCTTGTTTTTTTCAGCTGGGGGAAAGTGAGCTGGATCATTTTGATGGGATTTTTTATTGTGATCTGTACTTATGTATCGATTGGTGTTGATTTATCCTCATCCTGATGCAGGGCTTGAGAGACCCTGCACCTAGGCAGAGACATTCTCAGTTAGAGGATGCTGAACTTTTACATGCCGTTTCGTTGTCCTTGAAGGTCTGTTCTTCTTCTATCTTTTTCCTGGTTGGAGTGTCCTTAAATCCTAGTTAACATTGTGGCTTCAGACTGCAGAGCAGGAAAAAGCGTTGCGTGAGCATGAGCAGAAATTTGGAGCATCAGAAGTAGGACCTTCTGAGCCAGCAAAAGTGGAGCTAGGGAAGATAGAAGCATCGAATGGAAGGTACTTTGTCCTTTTCATGCTTAAGAGTGATCCGCTTTGTTGATGAGCGACAATTTTCTTCTAGATAAAAGTTTTTGATATGTTTTCCATATTATTTTTACCTATTACTGGTGCTTTCTTGGATCCATGTAGGCTGGAGGCAATAAACTCATCTTTCCAGGATGAAACTGAAGATGTAGAGGAGCTACCTCTTATCAGGCACAGGGGCAGACGTACGTCTGCTGGGTCTGCTGAACCTAGAGATGATGAGGAAATTGGAGTTGTTGATGCTGGCCCACCAGCGAGTCCTGGAAGGCATAACATCACCAGCCATCCGCAAAACAATGGCAATGCATTTGCTTCTGAAGAGGTATTTTTTATATCAACGCTAAAGAATTTCTATAAGCACTTCTTGATTATATTTCTTAATATTTAATATAGAAAAAATCTTTCTGCCTATGCTCTTAGTGGGGAGGTATCTCGTCAGAGGAACATGATGAAGCAGTCATGCTTGAGGCTGCAATGTTTGGTGGAATTCCAGAAAGTGGATATTCTTTTGCATACACCCCTCATCAATTCCTGCGAGCTGAAGGTCCTTATCCTCGGCAAATTCCTCGTCCCCCTTCGCCATCATTGGCGGCTCAGCGGTTGATACGAGAACAGCAGGTTTAACACTTGGTCTCCTACAGAAGAGTAGGAGTTTGGTGTTTAGTTCCCCAATAACTGTCTGACATTATGAAAACTCTCCTGGTGCATGCAGGATGATGAGTATCTTGCATCACTGCAAGCTGACAGAGAAAAAGAGATGAAAGTTATGGAGGAAGCTGAAGCTCGTCGTTTGGAAGAGCAAGCAGCTAGAGAGGCTGCTCTTGAAGAAGAAAGACAAAAAAGGGAAGAATCTCAAAGGAAAATGGAGGAGGAGCAGGTATCTAATAGTTTAAAGTTATTGGGTCAAATATGGATATTCGAGTAATTTGGAGTTATTTAATTAAATATGAATATTGGAATAATCTAAGAGTTACTTTAGGCAATATGAATATCGGATTACTTCTAGGAGACGTATTTCTATCTGGCAAACAAGCTCTGTGTTACCATTTTACTATAGCTAATAATGAGAACAACGTTGGAAAAAGGGCTAGAAAAGGCAGTACATGCTGTGCCATCAAGTTTTGTTTCCATATGAGAAGCAAGTATGTCTCTAAGTGAAAATTCCCCATCGTCGTCATTGCATTTTTTCATCTATATATCTGTTACTTAATTAGGATTAGCTTCTTATTTCCAAAAAAAAAGTGAGTAACTTAATAGGATTAGTATTAGCATTAGTTACTGGTTATTTATTAAGTACAAGTTGGAAGGACCACTGAGAATTATAAATCAAAGCCTGTTTCTCCCTCAGATGTTTGACTATCTATTATGCTTATTATCTAATTGTTAAAGAAATTGAGCATTGTTGGTAGTTTATGCCTTAAGTAAATTAGGCTTTCACAATCCAGATATTGTTTTCTCTATTTCTTTTTGTTTGACCTGTGTGCATATTCTTCTGTGGATGATAGGGACATCGTTACAGCAATTAGTCGTATCATTTATTGGATGCTCTTGACATTGTTAAAGTGAATTTTAGGCCTTGTTTAGTATATAAAAATATATTATAGTTTTTATTTTCTAAATTAACATGTGTTTGTGCATAGGATATTTAAAGATTTACATATTTGTAGAACATTCAAGGCACAAACAGAATAGTTTTCTTGAAACACTAAGAACAACATAAAAAATCTTTAATCTCATCATATTTTCACTATTACTTTTTTTATTGTTAACTAAGTCGTGTTATCTATGTGCCGAACATGGTCGTAGTTGTACGCATCCTTAGAACCTGAGTTGTTTGTGGTTGCCTTTTCTGTTTACTTTCAGGAACTTGAGAGGCAATTAGCAGCAAAAGAATCTTCCTTGCCTCGGGAACCAGCATCAGATGAGGAAAATGCTGTAACCCTTCTGGTGCGGATGCCGGATGGTAGCCGTCGTGGTCGCCGATTTCTAAAGTCTGATAAACTACAGGTAAGTTACTGATGTTTCAATACTCGGTAACTGTCACTTTTTACAGGTCCTCAAAGGCTTTACACAGCTTTGGTTTTTGTTTTGCAGTCACTTTTTGACTTCATAGACATTGGTAGAGGAGTGAAGCCTGGCACATACAGAGTGGTAACTGTTTGGCCCTAGGACTTCTAGTGGAGCCTGGATCTTCTTAAATGATTATTGTTCATGTGTAAGTTAAAAATATGCAGCAAACAGAAATGAATGTTCTAACATATATTTGGTTGAACAGGTGAGGCCATACCCTAGGCAGGCTTTCAGTGATGGGGAAAGTGCTTTGACACTGAGCGAGCTTGGATTGACAAGCAAACAAGAAGCCTTATTCCTGGAGTTGATCTAGCCAATCAAACTCTTACCAGTTTTAGAAGGATACTCATATGGAAACTTCATTAGATTATTAATCACATATATAATATAAATTTCATATTTATGTCGTGAAATTTTTGGTTTGGGGCTTGTCTTATTGGGTGTGATTCTTAAAATTTGAGGAGATGAATGCGATTAGTATGTTTTTAGGGGCAGAACATCAATATTAAGTGTTTGTTAATTTAGTATGTGTTTTATACACATATTTATGAAGTGAGTGTACTTTTAAAGGAGGGGTTAAAAGTAATATGACTGAGGAGCAATGTTGCGTCCAAATTTCGGCCTCTTGAGAAAAATAATTGAAACGGATCAAATGAAACTCACAAAAAAAAAAAAAAAAAAAAAAAAGAAGGTAAATTTCAGTTTATCTCAGTTTATGTAAGAATATTATTGACTCTATCTAGATTCATTAAAAAAAAATACATTTATATCTTTTGAATAATATCATATATCTAGTTAATAAATGATTTTATTTAAATTATAAAACTTTATTTTAACTGAATTTAAATAAATTGGATAATAATGTACAAAATTCAGATGTGATTTTTTGTTTCGTTAAAAAATTATTAATGTTGGGTAAAAAAAAAGTAACAGAGTTTTAGTGGTAATTGCCAGGATTAACGAATTTAACCGTTGTAATTTGGATTTTACACAAAAAAGTAATATTATCATCATTTACATCCTTTTTTTTCCTTGGAAACTGCCATGCAATTCTTATGTGTTTATTAAACTGTTCTTCAATTATTATTTATAATCTTTTTACATGTAATTTCATTTTATTTAAAAAATTTATGATACCATAAAATTTTTTTAGAATTGAAAAAATATTTTTTTTTTCCCTTCAAAATTTATTTATTTTTAACTGAACTCAAATATTATTAATATCATTTTTTTTTTTTTTTTTTTACCTCCAAGTAAGTAGGACCACTGTTTTTACTGTGGCCAAAATTACCGGAGACCTCTTTTTACCGTAGTCAGTTGCAGAGAACGACGGTCAAAGTTGAAATCACTTTACAGACTTGGAAACACCTAACCACTCAAATGGCGGCTGTTTATCCGCCACGTGGACTGCTTTAGTCTAATCACATTAGAAGTTAAGGAAGTTAATTACAACTAAATCTCAGTCATTCAACCTTCTACCATAGCACGGAAAATATATTTTTTAAACAAATTATATGATGATGTAACCCTAACGGTCAAGTGAACGGATACCAGTAGACAGCCACGTGCCACCCTAATGGCAAACACGAATATAGAGAATAACTGAAATTACATATTTAACCCTCCACCTCCCCTCCGTTCCGTACACCAACTCCCTTCCCAACGGTCATATTTCACCGACACCCACCAACGGTCACTTTACCCTTCCCCTGTCACCGTCTGATCTTAATCATACGGCTTTCCCTTACCTTTCTCGAATACCCTTTTTATTTACTATTTTTTTTTCCCTTCCCCGAAAGTGCTGACTGGGTAAATCAGATCAGTCACGTAACCCAGAAAAAGAGACATAAACATGGAAGTGGTACTAGTCGAGTAATAGTATAGATCGAGATAAGGAAAAAGGGGGGAAAAAGAAAAACAGTCTCCTCTTGTTTCTGTATAAAAGCATGAGTGTTCATTCGGGTATGGTTTCTTTGGGTAGTGAATGTTGATAGAGGGAGTATGTATGTATTCATATATATGTATTTACGAGTAGTTGTGGATTTGCTAATGAGTTTTGTTGTTTTCATGCATGCTTGAGGAGTTTTTTCGTGAGCTGGGATTCTTGAGTTACGCTTTTGGATTCCATGGAGTTGTTGCAAAGCTCCAATGCTGATCTGGGTTTGAAGCTTTCTTCTTCTCTTAGTTTCATCCACCAATATGGACAAGTATGTATTTACGTTCCCAGTCATGATTTGACCTCCATTGTTAAGCTGGATCACAGCTTTTCCCAATGAGTAGTTCTCTGTGAATGTTTTGGAATCCGATGATTGTTTTCTGGTAGGTCTTTTAGTATTAATCAATTCTTTGATTCTTTTAGGTGGGGAGATTTTTTTTTTCTTTATTTATTGCATTGTACACATATATATTCTTCATATAGGAACACTTTGAGTTTACAAAGAAAAACAAAACCCATTTGATTTACTCACTTTTTTCTTTGATTCTTTGTTGTATTCATCGGATTCCTTTTGGCTTTCAATTGGTTTTGGTTTCTTGGAAAAAATTTCACACACTCACATAGTCTGTCTCTCTAGATTTCTCTTTTCAAACATACATAAACAAAACTTTGTTTGAACATACACAACTCATATAGGAAGATCATACATTAGTTTGCATTTTCAATACTAAAACAAAAGAGAGATAGGGAGTGAAATAGAAGAGAATCAGGGTGGGTGAATAGAAAAGAAAAACAAGAGAGAAGATAGAGAAGGGTTACAGAGGATGTTGGCTGGGTGTTCTAGTTCTACATTGCTGTCACCTAGGCATAGATTGAGGAACGAAGCATCTGCACAGTATCAAGCTTGTCACTTCCAGTTACCTTCCATGAGCACCCAAAGACTGGACTTGCCATGCACTTTTCCTCGCAAAGAAACTTCACGTTCGCAGCCCATCAGACCTGTAGGTCTCTCTGTTGAGAAACCAATTGAATCCAAGATCACCAGTAGCCGTTCTCTCAAGCACAATCTCCGTCTCCCTCCATTGTCAACCACAGCGACCACAGCTTTCGGCGAAGGAAGAAGAGAGATCAAAGATGAGTTTTGGGAGGGAAAGGGTAAGAATCTGAAGAGATTTGCAGAGCAGGGTTTGGTAGATGATGTTTGCCTCAGCAGAGCAAAGAGGAAAAAGGGTGGTAGTGATGGTTTGGGTTTAGGTCAGTTGGGTGGGAATTTCTGGTTTCAACCAAACTCTCAAGTTCTTCCTTTCTCTCTTACATATTCAGGAGATGAAGAAAGGGCTTGTTTTGTGCCTGGTGAAGTGATATCTCCACCTCTGCCATTATCAAACAATCCCTGGTTGGAATCAGTCATAACTGAGATCACAGACCTAGGCGAGAAAGATAACACTAGTCGCTGTCCTGTAAAAGAAGCTTCAGGTTCAAGTGCTTCTTCTGACAGCCATAGCTTGGGGCTTAAGCTAAACGAGAGTAACACAGAGCATGAAGAAGTAGGTAATGGGTCTGGCAACCCTTACCCATATGAAGGAGCTAGCGTGGAGGCAGGCAAGGAGCTTAACAACAGAGGAGAGCATCAGGGGTTTGAGCTTCTTGCCTTGCTTACAGGTTGTGTTGAAGCAATTGGCTCCAAGAATATCCCTGCTATTAACCACTTCATAGCTAAACTAGGGGATCTGGCTTCTCCTAGAGCAGGAAACCCTGTAAGCCGATTAACAGCTTATTACACAGAAGCTCTGGCTCTCAGAGTCACCAGGCTTTGGCCTCAAATTTTTCATGTCACCACTCCCCGGGAGTTCGATCGGGTTGACGATGACTTGGGCGGCACTGCACTGAGGCTCTTGAACCAGGTCAGCCCAATTCCAAAGTTCATTCATTTCACTGCAAATGAGATGTTGTTAAGAGCTTTTGAAGGGAAAGATAGGGTTCACATCATCGATTTTGACATCAAGCAAGGTCTGCAATGGCCAAGTTTCTTCCAGAGTTTAGCTTGTAGGAGAAACCCTCCTACCCATGTGAGGATCACTGGCATTGGTGAGTCCAAACAGGAGCTAAATGAGACGGGAGACAGACTCGCCGTCTTCGCAGAGTCCTTGAACTTGCCATTTGAGTTCCACCCAGTTGTGGACAGATTAGAAGACGTGAGACTATGGATGCTTCATGTGAAGGAGAAAGAGAATGTGGGTGTGAACTGTATTTTCCAGCTTCACAAGATTCTGTACGATGGGAATAGAGCTGCGTTCAGAGACTTTCTGGGTCTGATTCGTAGCACCAACCCAACAGCAATTGTAATGGCGGAGCAAGAAGCGGAACATAATACCCTCAGCTTGGAATCAAGAGTCTGCAATTCGCTCAAGTACTACGCTGCCATATTTGACTCCATTAATTGCACCAACCTTCCAGTAGACAGCCCTGTAAGGATGAAGATAGAGGAGATGTTTGGAAGGGAGATCAGAAGCATTGTTGCTTGTGAAGGAAGTGAGAGAGTTGAGAGACACGAGAGGTTTGAGAAATGGAAGACGATGATGGAACAGGGAGGGTTCAGATGCATGGGGGTAAGTGAAAGAGAAAAGGTTCAGAGCCAGATGCTGTTGAAGATGTACTCATGTGATAACTTCCATGTGAGGCAGCAAGGAGAAGAAAATGATGGAGCGGCGTTGACTTTGACCTGGGAAGATCAGCCTCTTTACACAGTCTCTTCATGGGCGGCCATGGATATTGGTGGGAGTTCATCGTCTTTCTCGCAGCCAGGGGGTTCTTGTTTTTCTTAGATTAAAAGTTTTTACAGACATAGAAATTATTCTTTGTAGGTGGAGACATCTTGGTTACTATTCTTTCATTCTTTCTTTTCTTTTTGCAGATAAAAAGAACAAGTAGCTTCTTCTTCTTCTTCTTCTTCTTCTTCTTCTTCATAGCTCGGACTTCAGATGTCTTTGTAGCATGTGTTTATCATTCTTTCATTCTTTTCCATTGTATTATGATGATGATGATGATGATGATGATGAGATTCTTTCCAGTTGTGAACTATGCATTTTGATTAAATATGATTTCATTTAATTCTTTGTTGGGTATTTGTGACAAAATATCAGCTTTGATAATATTTTAATACAAAGTTATTGTATTTTTAATTAATTAACAAAAAAGATACATTCAAACTCATACCTTGGATCACCAGACGTGTACCAAATAAATATAAATTACATTATTACTTTGAAATTGAAGCTACTTGTGTGATTGATAATATAGTTTTGTATTAAATGTGTAAACTAAAATCACTATAAAAAATTACCATATAAAAATCAAATTACAATTAATAATTCTTTAACTATATAGTTGGTATATTTATTTATTTATTTATTTTTAAAAATTATGAATTCGAGTTAGATTATATTTTAATTTGTGTTTTTATTTATTTTTTTTAATTTTATTATAATAATATAATTAATGTATGCATGAATTTTTTTATAAAAGAATTAAAATTATAAATGTAGTTAATTAAATTTGTAAACTATTTTTACTTTTTACGAAATGTATATGAACTTCAACTAAAAAAAATTTTATTAAAATTTAAAAAATTAAATAAAAATAAAATTAGTATGAAGTAACAAAGTAAAAAATATATATAAATATTTTTGTAATCTTTATATAAAAAAATATAAAAGGCAATAAAAAAATAAATTTTTTTAAATAAGACTTTGAATATAATAAGCACACACATTTATTATTTAAAATAAAATAAAAAAATAGTAAAATTTATTTGTAGGTTCACTTTTAAACAATTTTTAGTATAAATATAAAAACATAACATAATTTATTCTAAATCTACCTAGTTGAACTTAAAAATATAGAAAATACCCAAAATAATAAATCTTACAAAGGATTATGTTGTATTATGATGAAAAAAAATTAACTTATATAGAATTAAAACAATGCATTTTAAATTCTAAAAAATTTACCAAAACCTTAAATTCATTATTATTATTATTATTATTTATAAGATTCCATATGAATATATTTTCACAATCTTCTTTATTAAATTAGATGTACATTCCGTATTTATTTTTAAAAATCTTAGTTTAATGAGGAGGATATGTATATTTTATTCGCATAAAAAGATAATTGATAAAAAATTAAATTAAATATGAAATTAAAATAATTTTACCAATTTTAATGTACTGTTTCATTAAAAGTTTGTTAAAATAAGTTTTTATTAATTCCAGTTAAAAAAAAAAAAATTACCGTCTTTTAATTTGTAATAGGAGAACTCTGACCCTTGACTAATAATTGAGCTTTACGCAGATGTGCTTCGTCTCTTATTGCGATTAAAACGACATCGTTTACCTAATAACAACGCATTGTCTTCCTCCGAGTGCAGTCTTCGCTCGGCGTACTGATTTTGCACTGCAGAGAAGGAGAGAGAATGGAGGAGGGAGAAGACAAAAGCAAGAAAAAGCAATGCAGATTCTGGAGTTGGGTGATCATACCAGTGATTTTCAGACTGATTTTGATTTATTTCCCCAAAAATCTCAACTTAGCTTCTCGCCCCGAAGTCTCCACTCCTCTTACCAGTCTTCGTCGCTGTACTCTCTCTCTCTCTCTATCTCTATCTCTCCAAACACACTAAATACACATCATTAATTGTGTATATGTAGAGCTCAATTGCTTCTGTCACGTTTAGCTTTTGATATAAGTTGGTTGTCAATCTAATTTCTGTGTGTAGTGGCCGAAGGTTACTGGTTGAAGCAGTCATCGATATCTCCATATGCAGGTTAATGGTTATGTTTTGATTTGTTTTCACTCTTTGCTTATTTTTCTTAGTTTTGGTCTGGAAGAAAGTTGGTATGAGGATATCCGACCGCTAAATATAGAGAAACAAAAAAGAAATATTGAAGCTTTTGATCTAAGAAATAGTAGGTTTCTGTTTGTTTCACAGGATCAATGTATCATGGTTCACCTTTGTTGCTGTCAGTTCTTGGGCCGCTTACTGTTAAAAGGTTCTTGATGAGCTCTAATTCGCCTTTTTTTATTTTTATTTATTTTTGCTTTTTAAGAACTTATTATCAGGTCGTTGTACAGTAATTATAAATGATTTATGCTAGACCGAATTAGCTGTCACAAACTTGATAGTATCTTGGAGATGGTAATTCTTGTTCCATCTGAAATATAAGGAATCCTTTGCATAAATCCTACTTGAGCTCGGTGTTTGTGTTACTATCAAATGTGGGTTTAATCTGTTTCTTAATTTGTTCTGAAATGTTTGAATGGTGTGTCAACTTATTGGGCATTTCAATGGGTGTTGCAGAATTGAAGGACAACCTAGTCATCTTTTATGCAGGTAATTCTCCTGTGTTAGTAAAATTTTTCATTCGTCAACTGTGCCTTTAATTCGAGGTAACATCATTTCTTAGTTTGGATATGTGTTACAGTGTGTATAAGAAAATACAAGTGCATTGATTCATGTTTGTGCAGTAAAACCATGTTGAACATTTTTTGGTTGAAAACTGTTTGATCTATTTAATTACATGACATGCGCAAATGGCCATACACGGGGATCCTACTTTACCCTAATAAAGGACATGGTATATATCTAGTTTCATTTCTGAGTGGACTTAAGACTTAAGGATATAGTATTCTCTGGTCAACTTAATGTAGTAAAAGTTCTTCAGTTTTTCTTTTGTTCTTTTTTTTTGTTGTCCTGAAATTTTTTGTTTGTTGAATCACATAGTTAGGACTAACACCTTTTGGGATACAGTTTAGTTTTTGTGATTGCAGATATTTTCAGTGCAATGCTTCTTCGCGCTATTGGACTGAATCTTCAGAAAGCCCATAGTCAGGGTTTAAAATTACTGGGCCTTCTTAAGCCATCAAATACTTCTGGTAATTAGTAGGCTGTCTTTTACTTCTTGTTTGAATAAGATGTTTCTAGGATTCTATAATTTTAATCCTGAAGCTACAACATTTATGAGGAAGAGCCAACATAATGAAAGCAATAGTTAAGAAAGCATTGCATGGGAGAAATGGTTTGAACTACTATCATAGTCAACCATGGTATACAAGGTTGTCAGCTCATTTGAAATAATGGACTAGTTATTCATGTTCTTTTCCAGTTTTTGTTTCCTCATGATATCTTTATCCATAACATGCTTGTTATCGGGGTACTCTTGTTATAAGCTCAAGTATATCATGTTAGTTGTGAACACTAGGCCATTAGATTGTGATTTTTGAAAATTGATTCTCTAAATATTCACATCTTAGCAGTAAAAAAAAATCTAGTACTTATAACAAATATTGTGAGTTTGAACTTACTATAACATTCTCCTTGTTATTAATATTGTCAACTGCTCATTACGGTAAAAATGAAGGAAGAATAGTTAATCCGTTACTGCAGCTTACAAAATCCCGAGGATATCTCTTATAAAGCTTCTTCTTTTATCTAAAAAATATTGTTGTTAATAATGACATTTACTATTCTTCCTTTCATTCTCTTCTGTTACGAAGACCATCAAATCCCTTAAAAGAGTAGAGGAAAGAAAGCCAAAACATTGAATCTTGATAGGTTGAAACTGGATTGTTGGAATATCTGTTGTGCATTTCATTTGTTAATATGACGAGAAATTCCTTTGTTCTTGTTTTCCTAGAAAATTTATTTATGCCTTCAGTCAAATGCAAATTGTATTTTGCCTTTTGCTTACTTTCACTTCACCGATGTTTATGATGAACCTTTTTGTTCTTCAGAGATCCTGCCCCCCGGAGATATTGCTGCACTTGTTTACTTGTGGAATCCTTTCACAGTAGTTTCTTGTGTGGGCATGTCAACTTCCCCAGTTGAAAATCTAGTGGTCATTTTGTCTGTTTATGGAGCATGCACAAGTAAGAAGCTAGAAATGTTTGCCTACTACCTTGTTAACTAGAGTTTATTTTATGATTGTTAATTCATAATTTGTTAAGAGTAGTTAGAACTAAGAAGAAGCCTTCAGCTATGTTTCTCAGAATGAGGTGTACATGTCAGGTTCGGACATAAGAGTCTGAATTGATAATATTTTTGTACAGTTTAACAATACGAGGATTTGGTCAATGAGAGTCCACAGATTGAATACTAGTAGTGGTTTTCTTTAATAGGAAAAAACAATAGAACTAATATAACCTTTCGGAAGAGGAAGCTATCACAATGTTATAAACATTACAAAATGTAGTTCTTAGCACAAAAAGATAGCAGATTAATAGGGATGATATCAAAAATCACCTGTACAGTTTTATATTTTATATCAGATTGCACCATGGAATTTGATATAGATTGTTGGATGCAAATTGATATTTATGTTACCAAGTATCAGATTGCATCTTCTGTTTATATTTTCTGTTAATTCCAATAGCATGTCACATATGTTGTCCTCGGACATGTCAACAGTGTGTACAAATAGGGCATTTTTATCCCAAACTTTTTTTACTTTTTAAAAAATTATGCTCTAAGCCCCAAATTTCTTTTTCTCTTCTACATTAGTCCTGATCATCAGCCTTCCGCTCTTCATTTATATTTATTTTGAACAAATTTTCTTTTTTTTATTCTTCTCATTCATCTTTGCTTGGAGCTTGATGAAAATGCCATGATTTGCAAGTGTAAGGATCCCAGTGAAGCACTTTCGAGTAAATTGAGAATTTATAGATCTTATTTTGTCTGTTTGTGTACCGTTCAACAAAGAGATTCACAACACAAAGCGAAAGACCTGTTACATGTATTATTTAGGAAGTTCTAGGTGACTATGGAAGGCAGCGAAACAAGAGGAAGAGCTGGTGGACAAGCTTTGGCAGTGTGATGCTGCTTTTCTTTGGAATTTGTTAATGCTAATTCAGGCTTTTTTGTGTCGTAGAAAGGAGCAATTTGGAGTTTAAGGAGCTGCATGCAGAAGTTGATTAAGTTTTGGGAGGTGGTGAAGAAAAAGAGCTAAGAGAGAAATGGAGATAACGGTGCTGGGTTTGATTATTTTAATGGTTTAAAGGTGGGAGGAAAGAGATGATAGTGTTAGACAGTTTGGAGTGGTGTGAGGTCAATGGAAGAAAAAGGAAAAAGGAAGAATGTTTGCTTTCTGGAGGCTAACAGAAACTTAAATATGGTTTGGGTAATGTATAATTCACTCCTTTTTATTGTCAAAGAATGAAAAATTAAATAATTTTTCATTCTAATGACTAAATGAAAACACTTAAATTAATTTTTTTATCTAAAAGATATATTTCACATATGATACTTATCTAATAATAGAATGAGAGCAAAATAAGAATTAAACCATATGGGTCAAGTAGAAATAGAAAAGGGGGACATATGAAAATATTATATTTCCCAATGTTGTAGCCATTCTTGTTATTGTTTAACAGGTCTCCTAGTTTTCCTTTTTGTCTTAGTATTTTTTTTTCTCTTGAGAATTTCAAGTCCTCTAAGTTGTTGAGAATGCTTATGCTTTGTGCTGTTTGTACTTGGTTAGCTTTTGGATTCTCTCTGATTTTCTTCTAAAACTAATTATGCCTGGGTATGGTGTAAAGATGGAAGAGGATATGTATACATCGATAACTAGTTTATGATCTTTTGCAACTTGTACCTCTTAGTGAATTATGTTCTTCTGACTCAGGACTAGTTCCATTGGCTGCTTTTGGATGGGTCATGGCAACACATTTGTCTCTTTATCCTGCAGTTCTCATAATTCCAGTATGCACCACTTCCAGTTTTAATCGACTTAGTATTTGGAAATAGTAAGTTTTTTGATGGACTGTAATAAATTGCGAATTTTGTACCAGGTGATTATTTTGTTGGGATATGGTCCAGATGGTCCTCCTAGAAAGTTGTTCCTGCAGAGACAAGGTAAAAATGGAGATAATCCGTCAACTGAGGTCTGTGATCAGCAACACAGATTGTTAAACCAAACAAATCTACCTGTTATTTTCTCATGGAGACCAGTCATGCATTTTATACTCTGGGCCTCAGCATGGTCAGCATATGTGCTGGTGCTATGTGACATATCTTTGCAGCAGTATGGAGGTCTGGCAGAGATGTTCAAAAGGTATGTTTTTCAATATTATGTCTTACTCCAAATTCAATCTGCATTAGGATATGCTGAACATTGATAAGGAACTCAATGATATCTCTGCTAGATTTTAAGTTTTATGTATTGCTACCGACATGCAAGCTTATCTTTCTTTTAGCTATGCAAAAGCCGTGCAAGGCAGCACTTGAAATTCAACCTTCAAGTAAGGTGAGACTGTAGACAACCAACTCCAGGGGAGTGGCAGGGTTTCTAGTGGATACTTTTGCACCAAATAATTTTTTTTTTTTACGACACAAGCCGATCAATTGTAGCAAATGCATCCATGTAGCTGACTCCAACTAGTGGCTGGAGGCAGGTTGAATCATGATGGGCGTCAACCCATTAAATAAAATAAGAAATTTCTGCAAATATGTATTCATGTCCATTAGTGCGTTGGCTGTCACCCTCCTATGATATCAATCCCAATCCCAAGTGCAAAATGGCCATGGAGAGGTGAAATTGTGACATAAGGTTGGAAGCACATGAATACAAGTTAATGTGGATCTTACATTTGTGGCATCTTTTCATGGTGGCAATTGTTCTTCGCTGTAATTCATTAAATGTCTCATGATCTTCTGGCTACCGTTCTCCCATTTATGTGAGGATCACAAATGCATTATGGGCATCTTCCTGAATATTTTATCTTTTTTCGTCTAATGCACTTAAAAAGTTGAATCCCATTGTAGGAGTGTTAGTAGAAGTGTAGTAAAGGCAGAAAGAGAGTTTTCTTTACCTTCCAGTTAGGAAAGTCTTGACCAAAACAAGGTTAGGTTGCTGTGCTTCCTTTTATCATGTTGAGGCAGTCAAGAAGGTTAGGTTCCTCAAGGACCGGTTCTCGAGGATATTCAGCATTGCTCAATCCAGGAATATACTGATCGAAGATGCGTACCGGATGGGTAATGGTAACATTGGATGGTCCATCAATGTGGTTAGGAGCTTAAATGGCTGGGAAATCAGAGAATATGAGGACATGCTCATGATTTTATCATCACAGCAGATTAGGCCTTCGCCTTATAAGTTTGTTTGGATTTTGGAGAAGAAAGAGGGTTTCACTGTCAGCTCTTATTATAGATTCCTGATGGAAGGCACTGCAGGTGGTTTTCTGAATTTCCTTCACCAACAAATCTGGAAAACAAAGGCCCCTCCGCGGGTTGCTTTCTTTGCAAGGGAAGCATGTTGGGAGAAGATATTTACCATTGATAAACTGAAAAGAAGAGGCCAGATTCTAGTCAATGGGTGTTATCTCTGTTTCAAGGCTGAGGAGTTCTGCTATCACATACTGCTTTGGTGTCCTATTGCATATAGTTTATGGTGCACAATTTAGGGCCTTCTAGGGATCAATTAGGTGATGGCGGGTTTGGTTAAAGAGGAAATTTGGGGTTGAGAAGGTTTATGTATAGAAAGAAACTTTGCTAACCTTATTCCTTCGACTTTTTTTGGGTTCTTTGGAAAGATAGGAATGTTACAGCCTTTGAGGGCCAAGTTTGTGGGCTGTACAATTTAAGGGATAGATGGTTGTATTATCTTGAGACCATTTTATTGGGACATTGGGAATGTCATTGATATACTAACTCTTATGTAAATCTTTTGTAAATGGGTGGTACTCTGTTTTGATACCTTGTTAATATAAATATTTCATACTTTTTATTTAAAAAAAAAATCATGTTGAGGCAGTCCATGAAGCTGCAAATCTTTCTTCCATCAGCAAAGGCTTGGGATATGTGGTTGAAGGAGGCAGTCAATGGAGCAGGGCTTGTTCCAGGCATAAGGTAAGGTTCTCTAGTACCTAATACTCCTCATTGAATCAACCTTACCGGGGGAGAAGTCGTGATGAAGTGAAGCATTAGGCGGATAGACTTAATTCTGCAAGTATACCTGATCTATACAATGAAACGCAGTGCCATCCTTCTTCTGTTTATTTTCTGGTGCATGTTCAGGATATGATCAGCTTTCAGTGTATTCCCTCGTGCCAGTAACCTTGGTTTACCTTCAGGGTGCCCTTTCAATGCTGTAAATATCACTGTTGAACATGGCAGGAATAAGTCTTATTATAAGTTCATTAATATTTGTGAAAATGGTTCAGAGGGGTTTGGGTGGGGAGAAGTAATCAGCACATTGAAGTCTCTCATTTATTTTTGCCAATGACACCCTTATTTTTTGCCATCTGGAAGAGAAGGTGATCTTGGATAATAATTTAAATAAATCTAAGATGGTCGGCTTTGGGAATCTGGAGAATGATGTTTATTTAGCGGATTTGTTAGGGTGTAAGATGGTAAAACTTTCTATAAAATATTTGGGCCTCCTACTTGGTTCCAAATATAAGGGTTTAGTGACTTAAGGTCCGGTAATTGAGACCTTTGAGAAGAGACTTACTAATTGGAAAAGGAATTTCTGATCCAAAGGTGGTAGATTCTCACTTATCAAAAGCATCTTCTTTAACCTTTCTATTTACTACTTGTCTATTATTACGATCCCGGTAAAGGTTGCTAAAACATTAGAAAGAATTCAACGTCGTTTCCTTTGGTGAGATGAAGAGGGTAGAAGAAAGTTTCATTTGGTGAAGTGGGGAGGAGGTGAAGAAACCAGTGAAGCATG
>NW_019014618.1:766686-808919 GCF_000150535.2 Carica papaya | reverse complement strand
AACTCCCTAGAGCATAGCTCCATTGTTTGGACAGGTTGTCCGCAGCTGATGGCTGTGCGCAAGAGAAGCAAGCGCGACTGTCAAAGTTGCATGGCTGTATTGGCTGTGTCGCTGGAGAGGGGCGCGCTGCTGCTGGGAGTAGTGGCTGCGGACAAAAGGGTGGCCAGGGACAAATGCGCAAGGTGGAGGGTTGTGGCTGTGCTGTGCAGGTTGTTGGGCGTGCGGCTAAGGTTTGGCTGGTCAGCCAGAGGCTATGCAGGTTCAGGCGTGCGGTTCTGGTGGCTGATGGCTGAGCGGCTGCTTTTGGCTGCTTTTAGTCATGCAGTTTGGAAAGATTGGCTTGTGATGGAGATGGCCTATCTTGTCGTGGCTGGCAGACAGTTGGAGTGTGGTGCCAGCTATGAAGGTTGACCTCCTTTAGATTTTTCTTATTTTGGCTACAAAGACGGAATAGGATTCGTAAAAGTGGTATAGAGTTTTTCAAGCTGGTGATCTAATACCATGAGGTATGTATTATTCAATTAGAAACTCCTTTACATACCCTTTCTTAGGGCAATAAAAAGAAACATACAATTAATTACATACATGAGTATTTTATTAGTATACCCTTTACCGTGATTATACAAAGATACATTTTCCTATTTAGTGAATATTTCTCGACAATTTGCACTAGTTGCAAAAATGAACTCTATCCAAATCATCTTACCGAGTGTTGCTAATCTTTATTGGTCGTTGCAATAGTTTGATATAAAAAATGAATACCTTCATGGAGGGGTAGAGAAGAAGTCTTTAACGAGATTGCACTAGGGTTTGCTTGTCAAAGAACTGAAGGGAGGATATTTTGGTCAAAAAAAATTTATTTGGCTTAAAATAGGCACGTAGAGCTTGCTTCAACAGGTTTAATAAAGCCAATCATCATTGTCCTCGTTATTTATGTTTATGATATACTTCTAACAAGAGATAACGTCGGAGATGGTTAGGCTTGAAGAAGTATCTCATACTGAATTTGAAATGAAGACTTACGACAAAATAAAGTACCTTCTTAGAATAGAGATTGCTAGGTCAGAAATGTATCTTTATTCCCCAGAGAAAATATCGCCTTCATTTACCTGAAGAAATTGATATGTCGTGGTTTACCTATTGAGAAAGATGTTGGAGAAACAGTTGACATAAGATCAGTATTAACTTNNNNGAAGATAGGAGAACACACAGATGCTGACTGGTCCAGATCACTAGATGATAGACAATCTATTTTGGGGTTCTGTCCATTTGCTGGTGGAAATCTAGTTACTTGGCGAAGCAAAAACTAAAATGTTTTTAGAAGGTCAAAGCAGAGGTCAAAGAAGAGGCCAAGTACTGGAGTGATGGCATGAGGAATTTTGAAGCCCCTATGGCTTAAAAGATTGATGCAAGATATACACCTATATGAAATAAAGCTACTTGTCCTGTATTATGACCACAAAGCTGTCATCAGTATTGCTTACAATCCAATGCTTCATGATTGAACTAACCATATTAAGATTGATTAGTTTTTTATTAAAGAAAAACTTAAATGATAGGAGTCTAAGAATTAACTGTGTAAAATCAGGATGTCAATTGGCCGAAATATTCAGTAAAGGTTTATGTAAGAGCCCGTTTCGTCCTTTTATATGCAAGCTGGATATGAGAGATATACATACACCATGTTGAGGAGTGACCCCAGCTGTGTGTTAGCTGAATTTTAGGAGTTAATCACATTTCTTGGGAATTAATTATCTAATTCTTGGGTTAATTGGACAATTATTAAAATTATGACAAGAATAAATTCTGGACCATGATGTTGTCCTGATAAATTTCTGGCTACAAAGATTTTAGAGGATTGCCGAACAAAATGTTTTCAGGACTTCCACAGAAGCTAAAACATTTGACTATAACTGTATTACTCAATTTTGAAGACAGGTTTTCTTGCTACATGTTAATATTAATGCTGGAAAAATGATCATTAGCTGATTTTGGTTCTGCTTTATATTGGTTTCAATTGGATCCAATTGCAATTTTCATGATATTAGTTGTTGTCTAAGTTGCCTGTGTTGATCGTCTAAGTTGTTTTCTCCTTTCGTTTATGGTTCTCTTAACTAGGTTGGAGATTCAGCTCTGTACTTGGGTTTGTTGGCGTTGTTTGTTAATGAGTTAGCAGGCAAGTCAGTACGTTGGTCTGTTTGTTTCTTCTTTCTTATGAATTTTGACCCATTTTTTTGCAATCTAATCCTTCTCTCATGTCCTGCAGACATGCAGTTCTCTTTCTTCCTCTTCTGTGGATATGTTGGGGTTTCGCTCCTCAGTCCTCTGATGCACAACTTGTGGATATGGAGGGTAGGCCTCTTTCTGAGGCTTATTTAAATAGAATAAGTTGCACAATATCATTTATTTGGTACTGACAGGCTAAATTTACAGGGTACTGGCAATGCAAACTTTTATTTTGCTACTGCTATCGCCTATGCATGCTTTCAGGTTTGTGGATTTGATGATTTCTTGTTCTTTACAATAACCTGAGACCAATTGATGATTAAAATTGCGAGCCTCTCTGAGGATACAAGTAGCTTTTCTTATGTAATTGATTCTACAGAGGTTGATTAACAGAGATGTTGGCGTGATTGCTAATCTTTCTGTTGTCACTACTAATCCACCTTGGTTCCATACATTTTTAATTTTTAAAAAATTGTGAGAAGAGTGATAATGTGTCAGAAGGTATGGTTTTCTAATTCTAAGATGAAGGACCAGTCAATCACTTAACTTTAGTGGAATGATACCTCCAATTCCCCATATGTTCTGGTCGAGCTAAAGATTTCTTTTCACTGATTGGATTATGCTGATTGTGGCCTGAGCATACAAGAAGTTACCGCCAATCATATGGCTTTGTGGCTTCTTTCTTTTTCTGGTGGTTCTGCCTTGTGGATTGATGGTTGCATAAAATATTTGCAACTCCTGTCAAAAAATCTTTATGTAAGCCTTCCTCGTGTCTAGCCATAGTTAGCATTTGTCTTGCCAAGGAATTTTTGCTTCAGAAAAACTTCTATATCCCATAGCCCCTTTCTCTTCTCCTCATTGATACTGACTAGCTCCGTTAATTTCACTAGTGCGAAAGGCTCATGCTTCTTTGATATCATATAGAACAAATAAGAAAGAAGTTACGGATAGGAAATTTAGATATTCTAATAACAAGGATAATCCTTGGTGCAAAACAAGTAGCAGTTAAACTAACTTGTCCTGTGAATAATATTGGAGTAGAGAATATTTAAGTGAGACATAGAAGAATGAAAATAGACCGAGGAAATTGGGAATCAAGATAAAAAATATAGGGAGAAGTAAAATGAATGTGATAGGTTAGACAAATAATAACAAGAAGAACAAATATAGATAGATAACAGCGAATAAAACCCTAAAAGACGAAGTCTTAATTCATCATCATCTATTTCTTTATTGATAGTCACTGGCCTTTATATCAGAATTAGTTATAACTGATAATGGAAAGATTAAAATAATTGAAGTGGAAATCAAAAGTTTCTATGACTTAAACATTTATGTAAATAGCCTAAATTTCCAATAACTTGAAAAACTACCTAAAAATTATCTAAATGAATTATAAATAGTAAATAATAATAATATAGATTTTTCTTGATTCTAAAACTATCCCAATCAAGGATCCTCTTGAAACCCTAACTTGAATTTGAAAGTACATGAGCTAATATGATGATACAATTTTCATGTAACTTCTGAAGATTATCCAAATGCTCCTTTTCAGACTTGTGGTAGATTAAAATGTCATCAAAACATACTACCAAAAAATTTTCCAATCAACGGTTTTGGAAGAGTAATAACTTGCATGAAAGTACTAGAGCATTTGACAGCCTTTATGACATGATTGACCGCTCATACACTCCTTCTTGAGTTATATACGTAGTTTTCCACTTATTTCCTACTCCATTGTGAATTAGGTGATAACCACTTGTTAGATCTATCTTTGAATGCCAATTAGAACCTGCTAGCATATATAACATAACTTCTAGCCTAGAAATCGGAAAACCATCTTAGATGGTGATTTTCTCAATAACTAGACTATCTATGACATTCTCCATGTTCCATTTTTTCTTAGATGTAAGAAGTACATGAACCACATATGAGCTGAGTCTATGTTTGAAAAATCCCTTAAAAAGAAAATACTCTATTTGTCTATTCAATTCATTTAGGATTTTGTGGTGAGGCAAGTTTGGTCCTTGAGATTCAGGAATGAAGTCAATTGCATGTTGAATCTTCTTTGTAGGTGGTAACTCATTATGAATTTCATAGAGCATAATATCAAAGAATCCTCTGTTAACTTGTTCATTTCTGGAATTTCATATTCTTTTAGCAAGTTTAATCGAACTTCGTAAAGCCTAGGTCCAAGCGAATTTGTTCTTGTGACTTTCTCACTTAAATTCTCTATTACTTAAAAATGTGTAAAAAATCTTCCTAACAGGAACTTGAGGGGCTTGTAAATGCTTATTTTCTTTTCTTGTCCTTGGGGCCTTCTCGCCCTTCGTGACTGGTCACATCTAGGTCATATAATCAAGGTCAACCTAAAGGGATGTGTGTTCCATCCATGTGTAACACACAACAAACAAAACTCGTCTTTGTAGTCACCAAATTGAAAAGTTACAAAGACATCTCTCATTAACATATAGAGTTGTCTTGTCAACCCAAGCTACTTTAAAAGATTGATGGTCTCTGTCATCATACTAAATCTAGTTATAGAACCCATTTGACTGAAGAATTATCTTGTCAACCCAAGCTACTTCAAAAGATTGATGGTCTCTATCTTCATTCTAAATCTAGTTATGGAACTCGTTTGACTGAAGAGTTATCTTGTCAACCCAAGCTACTTTAAAAGGTTGATAGTCTTTGTCTTCATTCGAAATCTAGTTATAGAACCCGGTTGACGTGGTTTATTTTTGTGCTATTAATGGTAAAAATGATGTTCAAATAATATTTTAGTGAGTATTTTTAGAAAGAAATTGATCAAAATATTAAATTGGTCAATGTATTATTCTAAAATATTCAAATTAGTCCCTCTGTAATTTTTTTTTTTTGTAATTTTAGTCCTTGTACATTTTAAAAAATTTCTAACTTAGTTTCTCTCTCTTAATGCACACAGTCATCATTAATGGAAGGGCTATGTAGACCGAAATTGAACGTTTGTCACATTCTAGTTGGGTCAATATTATGTCAAATGCCATGTGTCCAATGATGTGACATCTAATATGAAAAAATTAAATTTTTAATTATTTTTAATAAAAAATTAAAAACTATCAGAAAAAAAAAATACTTCATCCACAGACAATGGTCATGCCATAAGCCAAGTGGAAGCCATTTTTTGTGGATTAACAGTTGTTTTCATATGTTTTGATTTTTTTAATTTTTTATTAAAAATAATTAATAAATTAAATTTTTTTACACGCTATTGGACACATAATATCTAACATGGATATTGACCCTAACAGAATGCGACACATGTTCAACCTAAGGTCATGTGGCACTTCCATCAACGATATTAGTATACATTAATTGTCAAAAATTAAATTAAAATTTTTGAAAGTACAAAGATATCAGAATTGTTAAAAACTAAGACCAAAACTAATTTGAATATTTTAAAATAGTACAAAGACGGCCAAAAAAATTGTATTGGTTTTGGTGAAAATAAGTATAGAAAGTGCTATCACATTAAAAAGTAGAAGTTATTATGCTTGGTGGAAAAAAATATAGATTTTGAAATGACCAAAAAAAGAGTATAAAAATTGTTTCTTTCTTAATTAACAAATATTAATTGAGTTATTTGTTTTTTACAGTAAACATATATTATATAAGTACAAAACATTCCATATTACTGTTAAAATACTAAATTATTTGTATTTTAAAATCAGATAATCAAATGTTAATAAAATTTTAATATTTTGATAAACTTAAAATTGTCAAATGTTAATATTTTAGATGAAGGAGAAGATAGAGCATTTATAACTAATAGATTTGCATGAAGATAATTTTAGAAAATCATTGATATATTTTTCAAAAAGCAGAAGCAGTTTTCAAAAAGTATGTAAAACTTGCATATGTGCTTATATATGTTAAAGACAGTTTAACTTCAGATTTGATCAGAAATACTTTTTTGGCTTTTTTTTGTTTGGTTGTAAAGTGCATTGATACTGGAAGAACAGCCAAAAGCTGTGGCCAAACACCACCATAGCAGATTTAGATACGAGATTGATAGTACTACCTCCTTCTATAGCTAGTATATATGCCCTGTTGTTGAGCTTAATACATGTATCAAAGATGCTAGTCCTCTTCAATTCATCACTTTTTTTTAGTGGCTTTGGAGAGAATACGTCTTACCATACTGAAATGTTCTGTTTTGACTTTCAATTCATTACAAACTCGTGTTCTTCTCGAGAAAACTCCAATACGTCAATAATTTGATCCTCTTTCATGCAAATCACTAATTTCTCTCTCAATCATTGAGAGTTCGTTGAAAACAATGAGCTGCCATATGACCTTTCTTTTGGCAACGGTGACATTATTGAAGAAGTGGTTTGAGATTCATCAGTGGAACCACTAGGATGAAACTCACTAATTGGACCATTTGGATGCGGAAGGTGGGACTAGGATAGAGGACAAAAGCCACTATATTCCATTTTCCTGCTAATAGCGTCTCTAGAAGTTGACTGCATAATTGTTCTAGGCTGCCTTGAATCTCCTACTTGAGAGAAACCATACCGAATAGATGAATACCTAGACCAGTGCTTGATCTCCAAGGCCTTATGATGAGCTTCTTAGACAATCAAGAAGTAGAACACAACTTCTCTCTTCTTATCAGGTCTTAAGTCATTAAAAGATCCACTTAAAAATAATGAAAGATTCTTCCACTATCTCACAATAATGCATAAGCCCTCAAAACTTGACATATAATCTAAGCCAACTAGCTTGTATGTAAAGTTTTGAGAGCTTATGCTTATTAGATGAAGGTTCTTTCCATCATGTCTAACCTTTTGGTGCTAGTGGCTATCATCATGTCTAACAAGTGGATCATGAGCTAAAAGTTCTTTCCTAGATGGACATTCTACCTGAACATTCTTCAGTAGAAATAAGGGTTTTTTCTCCTCCTCTAATCCCCAAGTTGATGCTCATCATAGAAATTATGAGAATCTAAATTCAAAAGTATGACCCAAGAAGAGGGAAGTAATGCATGTCTGTTTAAAGGCTTGACTAGCCCCAAAAGGTGTATCAAACGGGTCGGGATGGGTAAGATCCTTATCTGGCCTTGTAGAATAAGTGGTGGGTTGCCCAACCGAGGAATCTCCTACTGCTACAGTTTTTTGCCCATTACTTCCATTAATTGAGCAAATTGCTGAGATAATCAGTTCGTAAGATTATTCCATCAGTTTGTAAGGATTAGTCTTCTATTTGAGAGGAATTAGGAGAGCTAGGACTTTGATGCAAGGCCATAGTTTGGGAAAGGTAATGAAGGAAATGTCAATTGCTGAGATAATCAAAATGGCTTAAGAAATACAAACTTAATCTGTTGAAAAACAGACTCTTAAATACGACAAAATTTGTGTGAAATTTATTTGCAAATATACACTTAACTTTGTCAGAAAAAATATAAGTTTTATTAGGAGAAGATAAAACATATGTGTAATTAATTAATTTATATGAGGATAATTTTGAAAAACCATGTGTACATTTTTTTTTATAAGCAGAAGTAGTTTTTACAAAACACATGAAATTAGCTTATGTGTTTATAAATGTTAAAAACATATTTTAGTTCTAGTTTTGATAAAAAAATATTTTCAATTTTTTCCATTTAGTTTAAAAATGTTTTGGCACTTTAAAAGCCATAGCCAAAAGTTGCAGCTAAGCACCGCCAAATCAGATTTAGATACAAGGTTCATAGAGCTACCTCTATCTATAACTAGTTTACATGTCCTGTCATGTTTTCTTGTATATAGCATATTTAATAATAGATAGACATATATATACATGTTTTCTTGTGTTAACTATGGTTTTACCGAGCGTCCTACTTTTATATGAGGCTTCTGTCCAATTGCTTTTATTAGTTTTTTTTTTTCTGAACATGTGATTGCTTGGTGCTGATTTTGTCCTTTTGGTGAACCAATTTTAGCGGCATTGACCTAATCTTATCCCATTTTCTAAAATAACTGAAATGAACTACGTGGTTGATGGAAGGTAGGTCTAAGTAATAGCCATCTTTTGACTAAATAACTTCAACTTCATTGTTTCTGTTTTTAGCTATTTCTTAATTACTTGAGAGCCTTCGTACTTACATAATACTTTCACTCGTTTACTTCTCCATCTGACTGTCTTCTGACCCTTTTCTCCATCTTTTTTCAACAGATTGTTTTGGTGGTGGAGAGTGTCAGTGCCATGCTCAACTGTGACAGAATGCTGAGAAAGCGATATATTGGGAAGCCTCAAGAGGGAAAATCTTGAAATCTTGCAACCTTGTTAAGCACGTTCCTGCTCATTAACCTTCTGTTGAGAAGTCAGCAGTGGTATTTTGTTGTTGGCTATTTTACCATATTATTGTCTGCGAAACATTGAGAGAGATGGCTTTCTTGGATTTGAGTAGTCAAGACTTACCCCTGAATTACTCTTTTCTGGAAGCCATTTGGATTTTTTTTTTTTTTGGTGTCAACACAATGAGGAATATTTTAATGGTAGTACAGGGTTTTTGACTTTTGCTGTGCTGTACTGTACAGGAGTGTACTTGTCTTATTTATCTGCAAGTAGCTGGGGGTTCATGCATCTTAGTCTTGTTAGGGCATATTATAAGTTCCTAAATGATAGATTTATTAGAAATGGTTAAATTGTCTGGTAGGGGTTACGTTGAATCTTATGTATAGATCATTAGCTTTTTCTTTTTTCTTTTGGGGAATGAAACATTGTGTCGCTGCTGAGAAAGTTTCCCTATTTGACTTCTTTTGGTCTCATTGCAGTAACCAACTACAATATGCCCTTTGTCTTCTTGAACAATGGCTTGCAGCCATTGTAAGAGCATCACTGCTGACATCATCCGTTCGCTTCTTTGCTTAAGTAGTCCCAAAAGGTCAACAGTTTCATATTGGTTGGTGGGTTATGATAAAGCCTCTTACACACGAGGGGCCGGAGCCCCCTTGTTCACCTATCACCCAATTTTTATATTCAGAGTGCATTTGGATATTAATATTTTTGTTCAGCATAAATAAATAGTATGGTCCTTGATACCATGTTTCTGCAACTAACTAGGACACATGCAATGGGTAATATTCAAATCTTCAAGGTGATTGTTTGACATTGCCCATGTCATCTTTACTCATCCGCATATGTATACATGTATATATATATATAATATGGTATGTGTGTGTATGTACATAGCAGACTTGGAATCGTATAGCAATTAATTGTATTGTTATACTAAAGTCAGTTAAAAATAGATCTTGAAATTTGATTTTAGCATTAATCAGTATAAATTACTTGTTCTTTTCATAAAATTACTGTTGCTCCCTCTTTAGGCGGCATCTGTCTTTGTGTTGGTTGGGTTTCTTTATGCTAATAGTAAGGTTTGTAGAGGGAGAAAAAGGTCAAGCCTGAACTCATGGAAGGGTCATGTGCTCTCTTCACTGCAAATAAAACAAGAACATGAATTGGATTGTTTCGGACGGATTCATAATTACAGAAGCTACCATGGTCATGTTTTCTTGTCCATGAATTCCTGAGCCTTAGCTCATGGATGACCAAATTTATACCTTGCTTAGCTCTAGGGTTTTATTTGTTTATTTGAAGATATAGACGGTGACCTAATCAAGTTATGGAGGCTGTTGTTATGCGGGGATGGATAAATAAGTAATTAACTAAATTATTGTCTCCTAATTCCAGTTAAGCGTGTTGATTAACACGTAGTTATTATACGCATGACTCTTGATCATAGAAAAGGCCAACGAAAAGAAAAACGGTAAAATTAATATACGCTACGATTGTATATATTTACGTTTTCTGAGTTGGTTTTACGGCTCGAACCAACCAAAAATCTATTTTTTTTATAAATATTACATAATATTGTATCGGCATATACTCGTTGTGTTAATTAAAATTTTAACTCTTTAACAAGAATAGAGTTATTATGATTCATAAATTGAGCATCAGACTCTAATATCATTTTAAGTAAATAATTATCCCCAAAAGTTTATTCTTTTAGTAAAATTGATTTATTTAATTATTAAAACTAAAAATAAAATTAAAAAATAAAAAGAAAGAGTTTCACTTTAAAAAAAAAATAAAATGGAAAAAAAAAAGTTTAATATCATTGACACAAGAGAGAATAATTAAATAATGACAAAGTTTTTGTTCAGTTTATTATGTTTAAGTTATTATCGTCTTAAATTTTTTTATTATATTATTTTTTAAAATAAAATAAAATAAAAATTTTACTACTAAACAGTTTAAAAATGAGAGTTGTAATAATTGAAATACAATAAATACATTATACATAAACATAATAAATAATAATATGAAGATTAGAAGTAAGAAGTGAATGAGAATTTAACCAAACACATATGAGATTATTATCGATATACCTAACTCTAATATATATATGTTTGTAATGTTATATAAACTTAATATCGATGGTGGCACAAATTTCAAAGTTTGGTGGATAAAAGGTGTTTCTTGTGATGACTGGACAAGTAAATTAAGGATTTTGTGCAGAAACCTCAATTCGAAGCTAAATAGTTTTAGAATTGTAAACTGAAAAAATTAGTAGACATTTACAATCAAATTTCATGACAAACTTTAAGACTAAATAATAAAAAGTGTAACGAATTTTAGTTTGAATCTTATAATTTGAAGTGTTCTAGTTTAGATATGTTTTTCTAAGCCTTACTAATTTGTTGTTTAAATATTGGTCAAAACTGATCAATCAGCATGTTCAACGAGTTTGTCGTGTAATTTTTTATTTTTATTTTTGTGCTATCATAAAATAGTTTTATTGAGTTTGACAATATTTAAATTATATAAAGTAATGAATTATAATATATATATATATATATAAAGAGCTATTAATATTTCAAATTGTAAACATTAAAATCACAGGAGTGAGATTAAGATTTGCTCCAAAAAGACATTATAACACAAGGAGCAGATAATAAATCCATAAAAGTGATGGGACATAGATTTTCTTTTTCTTCTATGGGGGCAATATTATTGTAGATTACATTTATTATGATTTTTTTGATGATTCACACATATAATCTGTGCTCGTGCGCACAGCTTTGCCACTAACCTCAACTTCAATTCTGTGATCCAGAAGGCTTAAATCCATAGAAGGAAGCAGGCAGGCATCCCTGCCGGCCTCCCGTGGACGCATGTCAGACATATATAAATACAAATTAACCTTAAATATAATTATATTAGAAACCAACTTTTTTTTTTATTTTTTATTTTTATATCTATTTAGGGGTTAAGGTTTTGAAAGACGAATGTGAACCGTCGGATCAATTGAAATCAGAATTTTATTTTGATGATCTGGACCCATACCCATTCCATGTGGGTTCCCCATTACCCACAAAATTTATGTCAGTTTGTAGGACACTGTGAATGTAATTTAAAATGGACACAAAAAAAAAAAAAAAAAAAAAAAAAAAAAAAGAGAAAAGAAAAGAAAAGTTGACTCAGTAGAACAGTTAATTAATTAATTAATTAGTTTATAATTCCAATATAATTAATTAATTAATTAACTAATTGAGCTGTCACTATTGGTTGTGAAAGGAGACCTTTTTTGAAGCTCATGCTAAGCAGTTAAGCAATCCGTGTCACCATCTCAATCAACCCATTCAACAACTTTAAACTTTTCTGCATTAAAAACACCCATCAAACACAAAAATAATCACCGATCAAATTATTCTAGCTCTACCTTTTATGCATCTCATATATATATATATATATATATATATATTATTTTCAACAGATAAAAAGAAAGGGAAAGAACAAAACAATTGTTCAAATTTAATTGCAAAAATGGGGTGTAAGTAAAGCTGTTGTTGGTGGTGTTTGTATTCCAACATTAATTGTCTGTAAGTTGCAATTTGTGTTGACAGCTACTTCTTCACTTCGCCCCCACGTAACAAGAACAATATGAAATATTTATTTATATTTCTATCATAATTAAGTTAATATTCTAGATTAAAAAATAGTTATAACAATATAATCCAAAATCTATATATATGTTTTCTGCTCAAAATCTAAAGTCATTGGAAATTTTATAGATTATATCTAACTCAAATTTTTTTTAAAAAAATGTAATAAATTTCCAATTTTGTATAGGATTGAGATTATATTACTTCTTTTACTTGTACAAAATCAAGTATTTTCCATTTTTATAAATTGGGAGGAGATTCTACCTTTTTCTTTTTATCACATCTCACTAAAAATAAAACAGTAAGGAAAGAGTAATGAGATTATTTCACTTTTTTTACTTGCATAAAATTGAGTATTTTCCATTTGTATAGATATTCTTTACATAAAATTAACGGCTTTCATAACTTTGACACATGACACAGTCACATTCTTTTTCTCTGTATTATGTCGTAGTATGTATAGATATACATATATATTTAATTAGTTTTTTTTATTCAGAGGGAAAAGACACCAATTTCATTAAAGAAAATCAGGATATAAGAGATGTACCGAACTACTACAGGATTTGAGAGGTAACCTGCAGCTTACAAGGGAATTATTAGTGGCTCTGTACTAAACCACCAATAGATTTTTGCTTTCTTACGAATTATGTAATATATATAACAAGACACAAAGTGTTGAGATTCCGTCCCCACATACTACAGGCCTTGGCTTTTGTCTAAGTTCTATTCACTTTTAGGTGTATACATGAAACTTCGTCCAATATGAAAATTTGGATTGCTTAAAACGTATAATGTAATGGGAAAGGGCATATAATTGTTGGTCATAAAATTCACAGTGACCTACCTACAAATATGTAGCCACTTATTGCATCGAGTCGAGTTAGTCCGTGGCTCAATGGCATTGACTGGGTGGTGTTCTATGTTTTGAAATTGGTTAAACCACACAGGGACGTTGAATAACCAACTTCTTTAATTTACTCATAATTTAAGATTTTCCACCAAGCAATCAAAAAATAAAACAAGAAAATACAGTCGCTGATTGCATATCTAAACTACTTCATTTGCAATCACCAGTGACATATGCACTTAAGATTATTAAGTTTGGCAGGGGGAGTTTTTTAAGTCAGTGTATGTATGCGTACATATAGACAGGATATATATATATATATATGTAATGATTGCAACCTAAGCAGATCTAGGAAGAGATCTAAATAAAAATATAAGGAGACAAAAAATGAGAAACCAAGAACAAAAATTTGTGTGGGTATTTTTTCAGGGTGATGATCAACATCACATAGATATGGAGTATTTAGCATAGATATTGCTAGATTTTATGAAGTTGGTGAAACCCTTCAGACTTTAGTATTTAATTCCACATTATGGATTAATTTCACATACTAAAGTTGGTCAGATAGATCCTTTGAACCTCCATCGATATTCTCAAAATCTCCTTAAAAAAGGCCAGAATTCTGCCTCGTGCTCCTTCAGTTTCATCTCATTCCTTCTCATACACAATGCATCATAGAGAGAGAGAGAGAGAGAGAGAGAGAGAGTGAGTGATAGAGAGAGTGAGACACGAAACATCCTGTAAGATTCACGTAATGCTTGGCTTCTAACAAAATTTTATGGATGCCCCGTTGACAAATGATAATGTGAGTGGTGTACTGACAGGAATTATTCTAAACTATTATATTCTATCTTCAACTACTCGTACAGCTTCCTAATCAAACAAAAAACTTGAGAAAATTACAACAAAAAAAAAGGACCGAGTAATTGTCAGATGCTTCATGAATATATAGTGATCTTATAAATATGATTGATATATTTTAAATTTTGGTAAAAAATCATAAAATAAAATTTTAAAATATATTATAAAATTCTGAAGTAACCAATAATTTTTTCAAATGACGAGCCAAATATTATAAAATTAATTTCTAACTGGTTGCGAGTATTGCCTGCCTACCTATTTAAAAGGAGTTCCTCATGGTTGACGAGATACGCCAGCACTTTCTTCTCCTACCTGTCTATAATCTATATCCCCTTCCTCACGTTTCCAACCTCAAAGCGCTTCTAATTTCTGCTACTGCAATACCCTCTTCTGTTATACGCATCATCAGCTCCATTGCCATCTGCTCACATTGCAATCCTGCAAATTCATAGCACAGTAATCGTCTTTTGCAATATTAAATAATATAATCGAGTCCGATGTGGGGTGTGTGCACTGGAACCGTGATTATTATAATCATCACGCACTGGGTCTACAGGTGGAGAAATCCCAGATGCAATGGTAAACTCCCACCGGGTTCAATGGGTTGGCCACTTCTCGGTGAGACTCTTCAGTTCTTTACTCCCAACAAGTCGTCTGACATTCCACCCTTTGTCAAAGAGAGGATGGAAAAGTAAGGTTCTCTCAACTTGCAAGTTAATTCTTTAACCAATGCCATTGACACGATCATTGCCTTCAATTTTTATTCTCCATCCACCTATTATGCCTTAACTTGGCTAAATATTTTCCTGCTCTTGCTTGTAGATATGGACCGATATTCCGGACTAGTTTGGTGGGACGACCTGTCATAGTATCAACAGACCCGGATCTCAATCATTATATCTTCCAACAAGAAGGACATTGCTTTCAGAGCTGGTACCCAGATACTTTCACAGAGATCTTTGGGAAACAGAATGTAGGTTCCTTACATGGGTTCATGTACAAGTACCTTAAGAACATGGTGCTAAATCTCTTTGGTCCGGAAGGCCTCAAGAAGATGCTACCTGAAGTTGAACAGGCTGCATGCAGAAAGTTACTGTTGTGGTCATCCCAGGAAACCGTTGAATTGAAAGAAGCGACTGCAAATGTAATTTCAGAAAAATCATTCATCTTCAGTTAAATTCCTTGTCAATTTCTAACATTAGTCCCTTTTGTGCAGATGATATTTGATTTAACTGCAAAGAAACTGATAAGTTATGATCAAGAGAAATCCTCAGAGAATTTAAGGGAAAATTTTGTTGCATTCATACAGGGATTAATCTCCTTCCCTTTTGACATTCCTGGAACTGCTTATCACAAATGTCTACGGGTAAACCACTTACACTATGCTAAAATATGCTTGGACCACGCATTACTTCTTCCTGGAATGATTGAGCTAAAAAAGACTCTATCAGTTAGCAAAAGTTTTAGGTGTACAATAAAATATATGTTCATAATCTTTCTTGGTCCTCTCATTGCTTGTACAGGGTAGGAAAAGGGCAATGAGAATGCTGAAGAATATGCTACACGAAAGACGCGCAAAACCCCAGAAAAATCAGAGTGATTTTTTTGATTATGTCCTCCAAGAACTTCAGAAAGAGGGAACAATTCTGACGGAGGCAATTGCACTAGATCTAATGTTTGTGCTACTCTTTGCCAGCTTTGAAACAACTTCGCTGGCTATAACATTAGCCATTAAATTTCTATCCAATCATCCTTTGGTGTTGCAGCAATTATCGGTCTGTGAAAACAGTTTCAAATTATGAAACATACTTTACAAAGATTTAGGTTCTCTAGCTAACATGTTCTGAATGCTTTTTTCTTCTCTCAGGAAGAGCATGAGACGATTCTGAGAAAACGAGGAAATGCGGACTCTGGACTTACGTGGTTGGAATACAAATCAATGAAGTTCACATTACAGGTGAGCCAGACACCTTCAAACATTCACAAAACATCTAAAACATAAATTTGCTTTCTCTGTCACCCACACTGATGAATTATACTTGCAGTTCATCATGGAAACAGTTAGATTGGCAAACATAGTTCCAGGAATATTTAGAAAAGCACTCAGAGAGACTCACTTTAAAGGTATGTAATAACCGTCGATTGGCTTCTATACTAATACTGATAGGTATCTGTTCTGATAAATTGATTTTGTTTATAACATTTAAGTTGGTGTGAAATACAGGGTACACCATTCCAGCAGACTGGGCAGTGATGGTCTGTCCCCCAGCTGTACACTTAAACCCAGAAAAATATGAAGACCCCCTTGCCTTCAATCCATGGAGATGGGAGGTGGGTCAACTATTTTGGGAACTTCTGTCATAATCTGCATGTAAACAGTTAGCTAACAAAGTAAATTGATGCAGAATTTTAACGTGAACTCTCGTTTCGCTGCTATACTAAAATGTCTGCATACAGGGAGTTGAGATAAATGGTGCATCTAAGAATTTCATGGCCTTTGGTGGTGGCATGAGGTTTTGTGTTGGAACAGACTTCACTAAAGTGCAGATGGCCGTATTTCTCCATTGCTTGGTCACAAAGTACAGGTAAACAAAACCCCATAGAATGCTGCTCATGAGTGATTTTGGATGGGTGTGTAGCAAGGGAAGAGAGATAAACTGACTATTTTATGATCTCTTCAGATGGAAAACAATTAAAGGAGGTGATATACTCCGAACTCCTGGTTTGCAATTTCCAAATGGTTTTCACATTCAGCTTATGGAGAAAGATACAACAAATAGAACAATTTAGTCAACGCAGTATGACGACAAATACATATAGCGGGGTACAGTACCAAAAAGCTTTTGGCTTGGCATATTAAAAGTTAGGATGGCTAGGTTGCTAGTCTGATGCTGCAAACTTCAACACATATGGACGTCCTTCATACTGCTTATTAGGATTGCTACAATACTTGATGCTCCATAAAGATGGTAACAGAATCAATAGCTGGTGATTGTCACAAGCAGAGAGGCAATCATAATAATCACTCAAACAAAGACCAAGGTTCAGTTTTGCTTAGAATCAAATCAACTTTTTGTGTTCTCCAATCTGTATATTAAAGGCAGAAAAAGGAAAAAAGAAAGATAGAGAGAAGAAAAGGTATGCATAGGTAGAAAAACCAAAATACAGCATGCCCATCAAAGTGAAACTTAAATTGTAAACATAGTGCAAATGTCTTTTTGTACTTATTAGAAAAAGTACTGCACAGTTTATCAGTTTTAAAGTATTTATTCATCAAAGGATCTTCTTTGTTCAACTCTCTTTGGCCCATAATAATTTGCGTCAACTCTAGACAGTGTGGCCTCTAAATGGAAATTTTGCATCACACTCCAACTGCAGAGGATACTACCTTCAGTTATCATATTTTACCTGCTCTGGATGAAGCTAAACTGTACGTCGCCTATTGGACAACATTTCTGTTCTTTTTTTTTTTTCCAAATATTAGGCTCATGTGATTCTTAAATATGTTTTCCAGTTTCTAATTTCAAGGAACTAAGATAGAAAATAGTTTTATTTTTGAGAAAAGTGTAAATGAAAGCAATTTTAGAAAACATGTTTGGTAGTTAAAAACTAAAAACTGTTTTCTGGAAATGAAATCATGAAAACATCAAAAACAACTTTTCCTTTTTTGTTTTTAAGTTAAATGACAATTTTTCAATTTCGTTTTTAGATTTTTCACCATGTGAGTCACTTCGGATGGTACCTTTTAGTCTCTCTTCCTTTATGTGTCTACCATATCCAATACCCATTCCCAATTCTTTCTAAGTAGATTTGCTGCATGTTACTTGTGTTATTTGTCCTTATTTCTGCTTGGCCTTGCATGGTCAAGATGATATTTTATACTTCCTAGTGCCAAATTTCATACTTTTGGTTCCTAGTTCCCTGGTAGAGATGCTTTCTAAAATCAATATGGCAGCAATCAAACCAATATTGAATTTCTCCAGGACAAAAGAGGCCTTTTTGGCAATATCCACAGCAGAGCAAGCATTGAAACTTTGCACAGTGCATTACACACACTATTCCTGGAGGGCAATATGTCAAAGTGGTTGTCCATGAAAGCTATATTTGTTTATGCCTTAACTTGCAGATAAGAACTTATATTAAATTGTAGGAGAATAGCCAAAGCAAAGAAAACATAACTATCCAAATCATTATATAAGTACTGTATATAGAGTTTAAAAAAAATACATTTTCTTCTGCTCATAAAATGAACCATCCATTAGAATTGCTGGGATATAATGATTATATGAGTAAATATGATGCTATGATTAGGAAATACAGATATAAGGACTTCAATACATACAGAGAAAAAAATGACATCTTACTAAGCCGCTTCCAGGAGGCATATTTTGACAGCCTAAAAATATAATATTTATTTGTATAGACAATAAACATATGCAGAATGACAGACCAATGTATAACACAGTTTCAATAGATGTATATATAGATCTAATCTGTATGTAAAAACTGACCAATGTATAATACAGTTTCAATAGCTGTATATATTCATCCTCTAATCTATATTAAAAACTGATTAACGTGATTTTGAGCAATCTATTAAGGTTAAATCTTATTTAGTCTGATTAAAGTCGCATATTATACAAGAATCTGACTGTATACAACTTTAAAAGATACTGAAAACAGTTCAGATATAAAAATAATCTGCCTGTATATACATATTTAGTCATTGCTTTTTTTCTTGCTGAGGTCCATTGAAGAGAGGCCTACAACGCATGCAGTTAATAGGCTCAAAATTTTACCCATGGCAGTCCTCTTGAAAGCACAGTGCCATTGAGCCACAGTTGCTTTGGCTCCATAGTTAATCATTTATTCAACAAAATGCCCAAAGTCATAAATCCCCGATAACCTTGTTTCTCTTGTTCTCCTTATAATCTTTTACCTGTTCCTTTATCTAAGAAGTTTATTATGAAAATCCACTGTGATAGCTGGTTTTAACCTGTGTATAAAGAATCAATCTCTTGCAGGCTTGTACCCTATCATCTTGAATAAAGACTTCAAAAATATTTTTCCTTTTTTCATCATAGAACTACAGCATCTCTTTCCTTCTTTTAGCTTCTACTCCTGCCATCCCCACTCCCAACAGCAGTCACACACACAGTATGCAATGTGTACATACACAATGAAAATTGTAGAGCCTTAAGAAGGTTTTGGAGACCTATAAATGCTGCAGTAATATTCTGTATTGATTGCTGAGTTATATATATCATATCAATTTATAACTTGCGAAGAGTAACGAAAGAAGAACTATCCAATCATGTGAAGTACTGATGAGCATATCTAGGGAAGATCCTTAAATAGTAGAATAGGCCCCATTCAATAAGTGAACTCGTAAGAGCGATTGGACTTTCATTCAACCTTGAGTAACTCCATCAAGTTCCTAATATGTAGGAAGATCAGATGCTAGATTCATAGCATTATAAGTACAATAATTTAGTCAGGGAAATTCAAGGACAAGAAGAATTGAAATTTCAAATACCGAAAGAATGAAAGTGAAAAACCTGAGGTGAGCTCCATCTTTTTCTTTTTCTGGAGAAAAAGCTCAGTTGAAGTACTAATGTATTCAAAGTTACTGGTTCAAAATGTCCACATCAATCCTTTTATAATTTTGTAGCTAGCTGGCCTTCAAGGTCTTTTACTATGCTTCATACAGAGAGGGATATCACTTTTTTCCTTAAAAAAGGAAGAGGCATATTATTTGAGTTAAAAAACAAAATTATATCTGCATGGTTAAGTGCATATCCTATTAATTCATTGTTTCAGAATTTGAAAAGGGATATTCATATGATTGTTAACCAAAAGAAGATAATAGTTACTCGTTACCTCAATCAAACTTAATACAGTTGAAATAAAACTAGAGCACATGAATAAGCAGATAAATAATAATTTCTTTATTTCTCTTGTTCTTAACCCAAAAATCCATTAATTAACTTATCTCACCTCTGTTTGTGCTTCTTGCCTTTAATGGAGTTCAAGCCTTTACAAATCACCACTCAGAAGTACTAATTGACTAAAACCACCATTATTACGTCATTAATTGAAAAGACACAGCAAATTCCAGCTATCCATAGCGAATAATCACTTACAAGAATAATCCACATCCAAATACAAG
This sequence comes from Carica papaya, assembly GCF_000150535.2. The sequence continues at coordinate 788,842 of NW_019014618.1, read as the reverse complement.
AAAATTATAAATAAATAACACTAAATAAAATAAACCTAATAAATAGAGTTCAAGAAATAGAGAGAGCGCTTACTGTATACAGATTTGTGGCCATATCGTGCAGTTCATGGTGAAGAAATTCAGTTTCCGGAATCAGAGGTCCTCCCACACTCCTCAAACTCATAAAATCGGGACTCCAACGTCGTCGACGACGATTACATGAAGCAGAGATACCAGCTGAAGAGAATGCAAACCAAAATGAACATTCCTTTTGCATTCCTCGTACTTCCACTTTTTCTCCTCTCGCTATTTCTGCTCCGAGAAGCAAGCGATTGTTGAACAGCGGCACTGGCGGTTAGTTGTTTTTCAAAAACTGCCACCAATGGGTTAGGGGCCAAGGAGAGTTGAGTGGAATTCCATTTATACCCCTACCTCAACGTCGTCGTTTGCACCTCCGATTTTGCTGGGCCAGGTCGTCATTAATTTGTGGTCTTGACACCTGACCTGACTACATTTAACCTAAGCCAAGTTCCGGCCCTACAATTAATGAGCCATGTGGGGCATGTGGCTCTTTTTTTCCCCTTAAATATCTTTTTCCCAGCATGATTTAACCAATATTTAAAAATAAAAAAAAAAGCCACTTTTAGGGTAGCCGTCAAAAAAAAGTCCTTTTATGGGTATGGTCCCTATAGGACTTATATTCTTTCCACGTCCTAGTTGTTAGTGTCAAACATTAAAGGGTTGACTTTCAAATTCTGAAAGGAAAATACTTTAATCACTCTAATATTATTTAAATATTTGTATAACTTTTTGCTTGCCCATCTACTAATTAAAAAATTAACACCTAGAGACAGTATTTACTATTATCTAATTTGCTGTGTTTGGCTTAATGCACCCCACTTAACTCCAAACACATTTAAAAGTTTTAAAAAGAGGGGTTATGCTTAACTTTAAGATGCCAAGGAATATAATAAGTTTGTCGTTGGTAAGCACTTTTTGTTGTTAACAAGCACTTCTTCATAATAACATTTCATGTGGTATTTTTTTAATTACTTGAAATATGCTAAAATTAACATCGATTATCTTGAATTTTGTTAATAAAAAAATTATATTATAGAGAAATAAAAGAGTATAGGTAAGAAAATAATAACTTATTTAAGAATTTATTAACAATATGATAATTTAGTGATTAAAACTTTTTATATTCTAATTAAAAATCACAAGTTTAAATCTCGAATACATTGAGTTTATCACTTTATAAGTATAACTAAACTGATTTAATTCGTTTATAATATTTGATTCAATGAAACTGAATGTTTAGTTTATTAATGTATTTATGATATTACACTAACCAAGTTGAATTTAATTTTAATGAACCAATTATTTTTTTTGTTTAAAAAATATCTTAATCGAATAGGTTTCCTTAATTGAAGTAGTAACAATGAGTTAAAATCTAACCTAATATTTTGTTCACCAAAAAGAAATCTATTCAAGAAATTTTTTTTCCTCTTATTTTGGTGTTTATTATTTACAATAACTATTATTTGAGAATTTTTTTTATCATCTAGAAACAAGTATTTGCCACCACATATTTTTAAGTATAGGTTCTAGCAGCTATCCATGTGGTATCTACAAGTTTCTTAGTAGCTTGTGATCAATTTTTAAACATGTGGATATTATTTGTTTTTTACAATTATTATTGGTTACTAGTCGATACTTAAATATTTTTTAGTGAATGTTTAATGTATTTTACACTTATTACTTAATTAACATAGTAGTAACTAATGTAAGTTCTAACAATTTTTTTATGCATAATGTATACTTAACATATGTAAAATTAATCAGTAAATCTATACAATTTTAACTTCTAAATTAAAATAATAAATTACTTTTACTACTTAATAAGATTTTTTATTTGACACAACATAATAAAATTTATTATATTTTTACTTGATTTTTATCCATCAATAAGGTTGATTCCTCACCCTATTACTTGGGGAATCATATCCCAAGTGGGGTAAATCTTTCACTATCTCATTTGATAAATACTATTTTTACTAGTTTACAAGCTTCTTTAGGTAGCAATGTAATTTTTGTATTTTAATATAAGATGCCAATTAATATGGGGTTAGATTACATGTGGGGTTGTTTAGTGGCAAATGGCATTCACTAATAATAGCTTAAGTCCATTATTGACTAATGACTCTCACTATTGACAGATGGTCATCCTTCACGATTCTACAAGTGATCTCTTTGTTATTTATAACTTACTAATACTAATACATAGTTAGCCATGAGTATTATATCAAACGAATCACTTTAATTTCTAAGTCAATTAAAAGAAAATATTTAAAAAAAAAACTAATAATGTAAGTAAAAGAGATTTAAGTCTTATATTTTATGGGTGTCTATAATTTATGAGTAAATAGTTATTAAGTTTTTGTAATATTCAATAATTAATTCTAACTTTTGAAAGTAAGTAATCTCTATATAATAATTAAAATTACTAGATATTTGATTCTTATTTGGTGATAAACATGTGCTAGCACATAAGATCTTTTATGTTAGGCATTATTAAGTAATCACGTGATGTTTGTTACTTATTGATAATTTATTGTCATAATTTTTTTATGTGAGTGTCACTTGTGATTTGATAATAGTTATCGATCGTAGCTGGTACTTATATATTTTTTAATAATTTTTATATGTTTATATTTTATGATTAAATTTATCGAATAAAATTATTTAAAGAAATATTATTTTGAAATAAAAAAAATTCTTTGCAAATATATATTTTGAATCAGTATTTGTTATAGAATCAACTATGACCTAACAAAAAGATTGATATCTCAAACATTTGAAATCAAATGTCATCATATTGATTCATGAAGAAGCCGTCTTTCCTTATCATATATACATATATATATACACTCATTTTTGCCTTCGCAAATAAGAGAAGAAAAACAGCACATCATGCATGTATGCATGAGTCTTTGGAAACATCCTTACGCGTAAAACTAAAGAATGTGTTCATGGCCAAAATGATTATGCAGAAGATATTCATGGCTCTTTGGTGCTAATTATAGTGCAAGTACAGTTGGCATCATTATGAATTTTTGTGATTCTTACATACATACATATCCACCATTCTCTCTTCTCTCCCACTTGATCCTCACCATTCAAAACCATTACCAATCTGATTCTTCCATCCAACGGATCAAATCAATCACACGCTTTTCCTCCACCTGCTTTTACAGTGGACGCTGACACATGGGACCATTCCTCTACATGTTGACCTATCCACGTGCGCAAGTTGTAAAAGAATTTTGAAAATTTATAGTTGAGTACAAGCAACCTAACCCCACTACCCACTTGTTCTTATTCAAACCAATGGCGGCAAGGGTATTTCTGTAATTATATTCAAGTCTTATGGTTTTTTCGTCTTTTTAACTAACAACAAGACAACACTGCGATTACCTTAACCAATAGAAAAAGAGAAACATAATAAAAAGTCCATCTCTAATTCGTCCAACATCTTACCTGTCCGCACCTGATAGCTCCCTCATGCCGGCCAGTGACACGTGGCAGACACCCTTTGGCGACAAGATTCGTCCGGAAAATCATAAAATATTGAGTTTTGATTTTTTTTTTTTTTTTTTTACTTCCTATTTTTTAATAACACAAAAACATATAAGCCACCACCTTCACCATAAACTAGTAAATACAGCTTATATTTTTATTATTATGATCAAAAGTTTGATGCGCATTGAGCACCGGAGCTCCGGCGTGGTAGATGGCCGGAGACGAGTCAGGTACGAGTCTGTACCAGAACTTGGCAGATCGGTGCCTGAGTCTAGAGAAGAGTTATGTGCAACTCAGGGAGCAGCTTGATGAGCTGGTGCAGGAGAAGAGGAACGGGAGTACCGGGGTGTCAGTGACATCAGATTCCGTTGACATGTCGTCAGATGCCGTCGGAGGAGTGGTTCCCGGACATTTCTCCGCCGGAAACCCGTACCGGAGCGTGTTGGAGTCCATGGGACATGCTGTTTATGTCTGCGGAGCTTCTTCTGGAGAGATTATATACTGGTAAGTGTAAATATATAATCGATAAATGGACATTTTACGCTCATATGATTATTCATTGGTTCTTTATATGTCTTTGCCCTGGTCTGACATGTTTGAGGTTTCCTGAGTTCTTTTGAGTTTGTTATGTGGGTATTTTGATTATTTTGAGGAGACCATTGATTATGAAATTAGTTCCAGTGATATATAATTCTTCATGTTTTTGGGAAAAAGAAAAGTTAAAACTTGTGAAAGGAAAATTCTTAGAACTGAGAGGTGGAAGATAAGGCAAGTGAATTGGTTTGACTTTGAACTTAACCCGACAATTCCTCGTGCTAAGTAAGGTTGATTTTGATATGTGAACTACCAAGCCTGTAACCCATAATGTCAAAAAGGTGTTTGATGAAAGGCTCTCTCAAAAAGAGATGGTGCTTTAGTGTTTAATGTTTATAATAGTATCTGATTTTTTTTTTCAAAAAGATGCTTTTATTATAATTAGCTTTATTTGGAGTTTCATTTATAGCAAATTATCCCACAATCCAGGTGTGGTGAATGCCACTTTCACTTAATTAACATCCAAACCGTAAAACAGAATATGGTATACAGAGTGAAGCAAGTAACCTTATTGATGCAGCAAAGTTCTAGTATAGAAAAGGGATATGTGTAGTGAGTTTTAGGTCTCAAGAATATTTGTACGGTTGTATTTCTTTAGCTTCTTTGCTCTGCTCCTATGTTGGTCAAGCGAAAGACCTAATCACTTCAAGCTACCATTTGTTTTTGGAATGGAAAATATTAGTTAATATTGTACAAGTTGAGTCCAAACAAACCGAAAACTTTAGCTTGGCTTACTCCTTTCATTTGGCAACTCGTATGCTCAAGGTGACCTGTGGCGCTGCCAGTACAGATCTTCTGATCTGATAAGAGTTGGAAATTGTTTTCTAACCGTGTCAAACAACTTTTTGAAATCATTAAACTTTTCTCTTGACACCACATTATTTCCACATTGAACAACAATTAAATCACTTACCTACCAACCACTTGGATGTATATTTCATGATCGTGAATCCGGGCTAACCAACCAAGCATGAAGTTGTCACTTGCTAAGTATACACTAAAGAATGATGAGTATTCTTTGCCCTGTTTAGGGAAAATGTGGAACCATTTACCTTTTTATTCCTTATTGTTTTACATGTCTCAAATTACCAATTAAACTCCTGTTAATTAATTACCTTCGAAGCTCCTATAGTTAATAAATCTAGATTACATTATCACACAGCATCCAATTCAGTTGTTGGCTTAGGTTTTCTGAGAAGCCTGATTAGTCCGTTTTATCATAGTAGCAGCCTTCTATACCCTTGAAGATTAGGTGGTTACATGATGACATCTGCATAAAATTTAAAGGCTGTTTTCTTCCAGCATGAAACAAAAAATTTTAGTCATTTCTTCCAGCATTAGACTTGAACTTGTAACTTTGATGTTGGAAGAGTAATCAGAAATGGCCTGCAGTATTCTTAAAACAAGGAAGCAAATCATTTTTCATGGGTAAAACCCACATTATCTTGGAAGATAATTGAACATAATTTTGTATTATGATTAGGCTATGTTTGCAACCAATGAACTATGTTTTCTGGAATTTATTTGAAAATGTGTACTCAGTTCAAGTTCGAGAGAATGAAGATTCATGCATGAACAAATATCAAGTAGAAGAACTGAAATACATTTTGAATTCTATAGAGTTGAATTTCTATTCTCGCAGCCTTGAATTTCAATCTCTCATTCTTTAACTAAGAATACGTTTTTAAATGAATTCGACAAAAGTAATTCATTTGTTCCAAAAATACCCTTAGATGTTCAGTCTCACTTGTCAGACTTCTGTTTGAAGTTGAAGCTTATCATTTGGATCAACGTCCTGCTTCCACACATTGAAGCTCATGTCCACATGCTGACAACCATAAGAAAGCATTTCGATTTAATCCTGACCTGTGTGATTAGCATAGCATCACGCATTGTTATGTAAATGGTTATCTATATGAAAGTAGGTCTTCACTAAATCTTTCTTGTAGAGTTTCCATTGGATTTTGCTTTATGAGAAGAAAGTTTTTCTATCCCAGGAACCGCTCTGCTGAAAATCTATATGGATGGAAGACCCATGAGGTCCTTGGTTGCCATGCGGCTGATCTCCTTGTAGCTGAAGAATACCATACCCCTCTAAAGGAAATCATGGAGGGGTTGAACTCAGGGCAATCGTGGTCAGGCCAGTTCCCTCTAAAGAAGAGATCAGGTCAAATATTTATGGCAATAATGACAAAAAGCCCTTTGTATGAGGATGGTGAGCTTGCTGGTGTTATCACTGTCTCAAGTGATGCAGCAATATTTAATAGATTACATTTGCAAAACTTAAGACCATCTCAGGATCATGGTAAAGCACGAGGATTAAACTTGAAAAAGATTCAGTGGAATCCTCCACGACCACAGATTGCATCCATGCCACAGATAGCAGCGTCTGTTTCCAATCTGGTGCTTATGTATTACAGTCTTATCAGATTTTCCTTTTCTTTTTTTTTTCTTTACTTCTAATTTATGTTTTCATTTGTGCTCTAGTTTGTGATTTTTTTTTTCTGTACATCAACATAAACAGGCATCAAAGTTTCTATCAAATAGACATGGAGATGACAACTGTAGTGCAAATGCAAGTACGAGGAACAGAGACAATAGTGGAACACAGGCTGAAGATTTTAAATTAGAGAAGCCTTGTGCTCTAGTAAGTTTATTTTCCCCAGGTCATACTGAACTTTATGTTGCATAACTAAAGTGATGAGGAGACATCTAAATTAGTTTTCGGTTAGTCCATGAGGTGAAAATCTTAATCTTGTTTTCAACACCAACATTTTAAGTTTATTTTTAACGTTTTCACATATGGTCTCTTATTTCGACGTCTGGTTGGGTTAATTGTAGGCAACAAAGGTCTTGGAAAAATTGCACATCTGGGGAACTGGCACCTGTGAAAATGAAGATGAAGAAAGCGTTAGACAAAATGGCGCAAGTGATATGCCAAGCCATAAAGAAGTGATTAGTGAAGTTAATTCTTCTAGAGGTCCACAAGCATCAACTGTAGACCACTGTATCACGGGCACTAGAAACAGGAGACAACACCAGCAAAAATCAAATTCTTCAGCTGACAAGACACCTTTCAATCTAAAAGAACAAAGAATTAGACAAGATATTGATGAGAATCCCGTTGTAGTCTCTCCAAGGGAGTGTAGTAGTGAACACTCTGCCCCATCCAGGCCAGAAAATTCTATGCCAGGATCAGGCTGCTATGTGGATTCGAATGAGTTGGAATCTTCAGGGGTGGAAGATGAAGAGCATAAACGATCAGATGGTAAACAGTTTCCTAGTTTAGGGGAGGGTACTGGGACCCAAGGAAGTTCATCAAGCAAGGGGGATAATGATTCAAACTCTCTGACAGACTGTGAGATTCACTGGGAAGACCTACAGTTGGGAGAGGAGATTGGCCAAGGTAAGCAGTGTTAATTTGTAACGTGCGATTTGAATTGTTTGTCTTGTCTCTGTACATGGAGATTTGGGCGAGGAAGAAATATGTTGATTAGAACTATGTTCTGCAAAACACACTGAGCAAACATAAAAAGTGAGAATGCCAAAATTAAACTTTTCCTTCATATTCAAAAGAAAGAAGGAAATGATGTCAATAATGTCATACCCAGTACTTTCTGGAACAAGGCTGGTCTAACTGGCATCATCTAGAAACTTATATAATAATGGCAGACTACTCAAACTTCTATGAAAAGAATTGATCTCAATATTGTGAAATTAGGAATAGACAAAAGTACATGGTTTGAACATGTAATATGAAGAAAATATTTTTCTTTTTTTTCCCTTGCAGGTTCATATGCTGTTGTTTACCATGGAATTTGGAATGGATCTGTAAGTATATGAAACTCAAACTCTAAGTATTTGTTTCTTTTTGGTGAAAAAATCAGTGGATCAACCTCAAAACAATTGTTTGTAAACCAGGATGTTGCTGTTAAGGCTTATTTTGGGAGTGACTATATTGAAGGAACTTTGGAAGACTACAAAAAGGAGGTATCAAGATTTCTCTTCTAATTTGCAGTTGATATTTCTTTTTATTTGTGAGAGAAAGCATCTTATCCTGGATCTTTCTCATGCTCTTCAGATTGATATAATGAAAAAATTGAGACATCCAAATGTACTGCTGTTCATGGGAGCAGTATACTCTCAGGAACGGCTTGCCATAGTCACAGAATACCTACCAAGGTGAGAGCAAGTACTATTTTCTACAGGATTGTTGACTGACACGGGCAAAAACTATCTAAAGTTAGTTGCAACGTCACCCTGTGTGGTGTATACACCAGCTTCAATTTATTACTTGTTGAGTTGATTGACCAAGTGAAGTGATTAAGCATGACCAAAACCTAGATTCCTCTCAGATATCAGCTCTTATTAAGTAGCTATCCATGCATAGTGTCTGTTTTGGCAAGATGGAAATCATATATAACTTATCTTATAGTTATTTTTGTTGTTTATGATCAGGGGAAGCCTGTTCAAGACACTACACAAGAATAACCAGGCATTAGACATGAGACGCCGCCTAAGGATGGCTCTTGATGTTGTATGTATTCTACTTCTACCAAAGAGTAAGGTTAGATTGTTGAGCTTAGAGGAAAATCACATTCATTTTTTTTCATGCAGGCGAGAGGAATGAATTATTTACATCGCAGAAATCCACCAATAGTACACAGAGATTTAAAATCATCTAACCTACTTGTTGACAGAAACTGGAATGTAAAGGTACTGTGCATTTGAGGTAATGCCTTTAAACAATTGATCAAGTTGAGCACTTGCAATTTGCTTAAGCAGTTCATTATTCTTTCCCAGGTTGGAGACTTTGGTTTGTCAAGGTGGAAAAATGCAACATTCTTAACTACTAAATCTGGGAGAGGAACGGTAATAATTCCTTTTTTTTTTCTCTCTTCTGGTCAAACATTGTTGCAATCGACAAGTTTCATCATTTTTCGCATATGAAGTTGCTTAACATTTTTGTTCTTGATCTGCAGCCGCAGTGGATGGCTCCTGAAGTTCTTAGGAATGAACCTTCTAATGAGAAGTAATATCTGGAAACTCAGTTTATATTTCTTATTTCTCAAGGATTTACTTTAAAACCCTAATTAACAACATAAAAAACATATGTATTTTTCCACATTATCATCATATGAAAACAAGAATTCTGATAGTCCCTCTAATTATCATTAAATTAAATTAGATTTTGTTTTTTTTTTTCTTATTTCTTCTCTTGTTTTTTGTTTTTAGTCATAACTACATGATCTTTGCAACTCTTGCATCTAAGCAGGTCTGATGTGTTCAGTTTTGGTGTCATCTTGTGGGAATTAGTCACGGTTTCCATTCCATGGAGCAACCTAAATTCTTTACAGGTAAAAATCTGTCCTTTACTAACATGTAAGATAATATCTCTAGCATTTTACCTCTCTTCTTAAGACTTATTTGTTTGTTCCCTCTGAAAGGTTGTTGGCGTTGTGGGCTTTATGGACAGAAGATTAGACCTGCCAGAAGGCCTCGATCCTCGACTAGCATCAATCATCCGAGATTGTTGGAAAAGGTAATAAAGATTCTAATTTTCTTTCTTCAAAAATTTGCAAGCTTTACAACTTGTTAGCCAACAGAGACTAATCCCTTTTTCCTTTGAAAAACAAACAGCAACCCAGATCAACGACCATCATTTGAAGACATAATTCAAAGAATGTCATGTTTTTTCCAGAAAGTTACTGTCCCATCTGGTCACTTAAGTTCCAAGCCTTAAATTTCCAATACCATGATCAATAGCTTCTTGTTTCTTCCATAGTTTAGACATTTTCAGAAGACCATATATAGGAGGCAACCAATTTAGCACTCCAACCCTTTTTTTCACTGGCTTCTTTTTCCCCTCCAAGGAAGCAAAATGGAGGGACTTGCAGTTTTTGTGCCAAACTTGAATGAGGAAATCCTTATAACCAATGAGGTTTTTTAAACAAGGGTGAACCCAAAATCATAGTATAGTCAAGCAAATAGGAGAAGGATGTATATTAATCATATATACTACGGTTATGCTTATTTTGAATTGTTTTGTCACTAAAATCTATCATCTGTATATATTAATTAGCACAAAGTATATCTCTGTCTCCTATAATTTGGTTTACTTGCAGGTTTATTCTTTTTAAATTTTTTTGAGATAATTCGATATTGTATGGTTTAATTTATTTAACTTCTACAAAATTATTAGTTTTTCCCAAGGATATTTACACTCGTCTGGATTTCTAAACAAAAACATATTGATAATTAAGGCTAATATTCTGTAGTAAGGAAATAGTAGATAGTGTATATATATATATATACACATACATATACCATGATATAAAAATAATCTTTTATATCAGTACCTATATATGCGATGGTATACAGTTACATATATTCTTCATATCAAAGCTATTTATCATGGTACAAAACCTGCATCATGTATATAATACATGTAACATAATACAAATAAATTATACTTTACAAATAAAATAGCATTAATAAATTTTGTTTAATTAATTAAAATATAATTAATTTGAACTAGTCATAAAAAATAGGCTTCTTGAGTCGGTTACGCCAATTAATTATAATTTGACAAACTACTTTGATTTTTTCAATTATTTTATTAATATTTTCACTATTTCATTATTTCGAGAATTTATTAATTTTCTTAATGGTTTTATTGTTTCTATTACTTTTAATTTTTTTAAAAATTTATTTTATTATTAAATTTCAAATTTTTATCAAATTCATTATCAATTGTCAATGAGTCATAAGCCCATGACTAAATACTTGATAATGATTTATCTCAAAATATACTTTTTTTTTTTTTTCTTTCAATATCATTTCCGATAAGTAAACTTTTGCATGAATAATATATTAGACTCCATATATCTATCAACACAAATATAATTTGTTAACTTAATCATATTGATCAAACTATAATTTTTTTAAATCAATGAACACTTTTAAGAAAGGAAATTTATCCTTAATCGTATATGACATATACATATATGTTCACACAACAATGACAAGGGTAGATAGATATTTCATTAACATTCAACCAGCTTTATGAACTTCAAACTATGTTCAATTAACTATCTTTACATGATATAAGAATGTATACAGATTAGTAGCATTAAAACATGAAATAATATTCCCAAAGTAACTATGACCATCCTAAGTCTAAGGACTAACTACATCACTATTATTATGAATATTCTATGCAAGGGATCTATACAAAGTAGCTCAATGGATTCATTACCTTATAAACATCTATACACTTACTTTTGTATAAACCATATAAGTGATTAACATGACATATCGCATCAGCATGGTATACACAAATTAGTCCAATGATGCCAATGGTAGCATGTATTCTTACCATCTCTCGTGGTAAAAAGAGTGATAATATATTAGTCCCAATCAAATTGCATTCTTAAGCATAAGACACTACATAAGTTCCCAATATAACCTCATCTCTTAGGCATTTTGTTAATTTGAAAGAGAGTTACTTGCAATTCCCAAGTCGTCATGTATCTCAATAATCAAGTTTTTACAAAAAAAACCTGATGAATGAATATAGAAAAGAAATATTCTTTTTGTTATGTAGACTATTTTGAGATTTTATGTTATCTATATTATCTCTTACCACCACTACTAACTTAATCACGAGAATATTTATACTAGAGATATATCTAGGATGCCATTTTGCCTAATATATTTTACAAGTTAAAAAAATTAAATATTTTTGCACCAACATCTATGAATAGCAAACTAAAAATATTATCAATAATATAAAGATCATCAAAATAGAAAGTTTAAAAGTAAAAGTTTTAAAAACATTATTAAAGAAAAAAGTAAATCCAAATATTAAAAAAGAAGTAAATCAATGTATTGAAGAGAAAACAAATTAGGGTATTAAAGAATAAATAAATCAGAATTTTAAAGAGGAAGAAAATCAGGGTATAAGGATAAATTATACCATCTATAATTAATTATAATCAGTTATCTATTTATTCCTATCATACAAAACCTGTATATATATATATGATATATTTCAACAAAATATACATCAATCAAAATTATTATTAACATAATATCATAGCTTTAGATTAAGAAATCTCTAAACTCTTTTATAAACCCTATTCAACCTTCATTGTCGAAATAAAAAAGTATAGAGAGGGCCAGATTTCATAGTTGACCACCACTCTCTTGTTGTCAGCCACCACAAGATCGGCCACCTCCATCACCAGCCAGCCATCACAATCGACTCTAAAACCAGCTATTACTCCCTGTAATTGCTACTCTCCAGCAGTTGTACATAAGCGTGCAATGCCGCAAATAACTCTTTTTGTTGCCTTCATCATGGCCAGATGCAAACAACTTCACGCAGCCACATGTTCTAGGTAAAATCCTTCTAGTAATTTTTTCTTTTTGATAATTGATTACTCTTTAATTTTTAAAAAATATCGAATAGTATGTCCCAAGTTACAAGAACAAATTCTAATATGACAACTTTAGATCTAGTAAATTCACAGTGGAGATTGAAAATAAGTGTTCGACTTGAATATCTAAAGAAACAAATAGGTGTCAATTTATTAGCACACTAAAGTATGACTTCTACCTTACATGAACTAAATGCCTAAGATAAATTCTTTGAAAATTCTTGGATTATAGACTCAGGAGCCACATATTATATGATCAATACTTCTAAATATTTTTTGATATATGTTTCATGTTCAAGTAGTAAATTTTACCTCATATGTATTAAATGCGTCAGATAAATTCTCTGAAAGTTCTTAGATTATAAACTCAGGAGTCATAGATCATATGACTAATAATTCTAAAATTTTTTTATATATGTTCCATGTCCAATTAATAAAAAGATTATCAATACAGACGGTTCCCTCAAAATTATTGCAACTAAAGGCAATATTAAGTTTAGCCCTACCATTATCCTCAAAATATATTACATGTTTCTAATTATGTACTAATTTTGTATCAGTAAGTAAATTATCACAAGAATTACAAAGTCATATTTGACTTTTCTCATTGTGACTTTCAAGACTGATATTTGAGGGAAATAATTGAACACGCCGAAGTTAGAAACAGACTCTACTACTTAGTTACACATGTACGATCCTTCTCTATTATTACTACATGTCTCATAAATAAGATTTAGTTTCATTATAAAAGACTTTGGCACCCATCCGTTTACATCTTAAAAGAGATGTTTCTATCATTATTTAAAAATTCAGAATATGGAAGTTTACATATAAGCATGTGACATTTATTATTAGCCATAAATAAAATTTAATTATATTTTTATTAATTCATAATGATATTTGGCAACCATTTTACATAACTAATATTTCTAAGATTCTATGGTTTGTGTCATTAATTAACGATTACACAATAGTCACCTGATTATTTTTACTCAAAACTAAATATGATATTAACCACATTATATTTCAATTCTACAGTATGATAAAAATCAAAATTGGAACATATAATGGCCCTAGAAATCCAAAAGGAAATATATAATAACTTAAATACGGAAGAAAAATAAAAGGTTAAGATTTACATTCCTTACATAATAACTATAAGGTACTGAACAGCATTACAGAATTAATTCTTTTATAGAAACACGAGAAATAAGGAAACAAATAGAAAATGGAAAATATCTATCATCTACTCGCAATCTTCTTGCAGATCGGGCTCTGGAATCTGGTCTTCTTGATCTGAAATGGTTAAATAAAGGATGAGATATACTAGTTCAGTAAGGATATCACACTATATCACCGACACAGAAACAGATATTGGTATAAAATCGAAAACCACTAATGGAGCATTAAATTTAAAACAATACATTTATTAAAAATAAAACAATTTGTCGTTCACTTATCATAGTGAAATTTTAAGAAAACAACCTATAAAACAATAATACCATACAGATCATAACTTCATGAAAAATCAACAACATAGAACATATCATAAATCCATAACCATTAACGATAAACTAAATCATAACTATTTCTCTTTTCACCAGCCTACTAGTATCCATGGGGGTTCATAGGGATGTTCTCGCTACACGTGAACTATTTTCTTTAACAATCTCAATTACAGGGCCATCCCCATACCCTGTCAGGTATGAGTGCCAAATCATTAAATCTCAATATCTCGTCCAGTATAAGGGTGAAGCAGGCCGTCCCCATATCCCATCCGGTATGAGCGCCAAATTATTCAGCATCCATACTATATCCGGTATGAGACAACGTTCACGGTAGGGTTCCCTATGTACCTTGTCTGTCCACTATCTCCCAAGATATCCGGTAAGATTGTCGTTCTATCTGTTTATTTAATCACACCCCTTTCCCATTTTCTTTTAGTCTCCATTTCCAAATCAAACATAATCACATAAGCAAATAAACATGCATCAGGTAATGAAATCATGTTTTAAATTCAAACCAAGTAGCAGTCACGTAAGTCAACAATTCATGCATTCAAACCATAATATAAATCAATAAGACACTATCATGCTTTTAGACTATAAAATACATCAACAGAGATTAACATAGAACAATTTTCAGTTCAGACTCTATTAGCAATCAGTAATTAATTATGCATGGTTACTAAAATCGCAAAAAATACCACATTATTATTTATTTAGACTTTAATTTTATGATAGAGAATAAGGTGAGAGACCTTTACTCGATTTAACACCGAAGAGCTAAACGGTTTACTGCGCCTACGGGCGGTCCTTAGGTTCCCTGAATTTTTTTTCCGAAAACTGAAACACACTTATAGTACCTACAAATATTCCAAATAAATCCAAAATTAGTCCTAGGACCCACTCAACCAATTTCAAAAATCCAGCACGGTGGTTCCATTGTGCTCCGGTGATGGCGTCGCCGCCCGGGCCGGCGGTCCGCCTCGGGTTGGCTGTTTTAGTTTGATTCAATATTTGAATATTAAAGAGGAAAGAAATTATGATTTTAAAAAGGAAGAAAATCAAGGTATAGGAGTAAATTATACCCTATATAATTATTTACTATTAATTGTCTACATCTTTTTCTGTATATGAAAAACTTATATATATAATATTATTAAAGCAACCCGAAACTAGAAGGAAAATAAATTCATAAATTTAATGCTGAAGCGTATAATAATGTTAGGCTTTACATTCCTTACACATAAATTTAAATGTCCAATAAGGTTATGAAAATGTTCATTTCATAGCAATTCATAAAAAAACAAAATAAACACATGAAAATGGTAAATAAATCTTGTAGGGAGGTTAACCTCCACTAGCTCTTGATGGGATTTAGGGGACACCTATTCACAACCCTCATGCTGATCAGGATCTGGGTCTTGACCTTCTTGATCTAAAATGGTTAATAGGGGCGAACTGCACTAGTGCAATAAGAATATCACACTACTCACCAATATAGAAACTGAAGGTTGGTAAAAAAACATAAAATGACTAATGGAGTTCTTAATTTAAGTAAATTCACTTATCACAAAGAAAACTATTTATTGCATACTTACCGTTATGAAATTTTTAAAATCAACCCATAAAGATAATAACTCAAATGATATTATGATCTCTTATACAAGTGAGCAAAAACAACAACTTTTTCATTTTTTATCTGTTTACTGGTACCTCTGCGAGTCCAGATGGATGTTTCTCTATGCGTGAACATAAAATCTAAACTTTTCGATTATCCGGTAGTCCCCATACCCCGTCCGGTTTGAGCACCAAAATGTTATCCCTTGATACCTCATCCGATATGAGGGTGAACCAAGCCGTCTCTATACCCTGTCCGGTATAAGCGCCAAAAATACCATCATTCAATACCCCGTTCAGTATGTGGTGACATTAACGGTAGGGTTTCCTGTGTACCTGATTTGTCCACTATCTCCTAAGATATCAAGTAAGACAACTATTTATTAATTCATATAATCAAGTAATTTTTTATTTGTATATTAATTTCGTGTTTGACAAATAACTGTAAATCACGCAACAAGTGATATATTTATCAAGAAAAAACAACTGAATCATTTAAATATTTCAATACATTATCATGTATTTAAAGCTATACGAGCAAGTAATTAGTTAAATAGGACAAATAAACAATTAATCGGTTCTGACTCCATTAGTGACCTGTAATTATTCTCAAAGTTTTTTAAATTCCACATAATACCATATTATTGATTTTTAAGCTTCAATTCTATAACAGGGAATAAGGTGAGGAATTCTTACCCGAATCGGTGTCCGAAACACCGTACTTTCTATTGCAACTCCTGACACTCTCTGAATTTCCTGAATTTTTCTGCGAAGTTTAAACATGCTCCATGTACCTAAAAAAGTACCCAAAAAATAAAAAATCGGTGTTAAAAAATTTTTTCTGGCCAAATTCGAGATTCTGGCATGGCGCCGTTGCCATGCTCCAACGACAGCATTGCCGCCCGTAGCAGCAATTTACCTCGGTCTAGCCATTTTCTGCTGGTTTCGGCTGAATTTACACATATCCCTATAAAAAATACGTTAAGGAGTGTTGGTTGGCCGAAAAAAAAATCAGAAAATCGAAACCTACCGGTGGTGGGGTTTCCAGGTGCGGCGACTCTGTTAGTTCTCCTTTGCGGCTAGGATTCCTCCTTTAGTCAACTTACAGAAAACAGAACAATGAACACAATGGTGGAAGAATCGCACGAAATGAAAACTGAAAAGGGGCTCATCGGAGGAGGTTACCGGTGGCCCTGTCGAGCTTTGCCCGTAGTTTTTGGCTCACCCACCATTTATCTTTCTTTGATATGGCTACAAGGGTGCTTGGAATCGAATTTCGAGTGGGTAGGAGAATTTTTACCTTTTTTGTGGTCAAATGTGGCTTTGGTGCAGCGACGGTCAGCGGTCGGCTTCCTTCTCTGGCGTCTGATTTTTTATCTCCTGTAGGAGGGTTGACGGCTAAAGTTCGAGTTCTGTGTGATACAAATATTTATACCCATCCTACTTAATCTGGACCGTCAATCGCGATCGATCTCGTCCGTCCGATTGCACCTAAATAGGAAATGAATCTAAATCATTCATCGCATTTGATCTCGACCGTTCGATCGCGCTTAAGGGAGAAATAAATCTGGACCGTTCATTGCATTTGATCTCGACCGTTTGATCATACCTAAGGGAGAAAGCGGATTTGGACCGTCCAAGCGCGCAGGATCGATCCTGGGTTGTCTGATCACAGGGCACACGGATCGCCAGCATGGCTTCCTGCATGGCGCCAATGTCAGCGCGCCTAAAAATAATTGTAGGTCACTAGTGGAGACGGAACCAATTAGTTCATGATTATCTCGATTTTCTGTTTATTTTTTCGTACTACTCTAATTGCTTGTTATTATATGGTGCATGTTCTTAAATTATATTTTCTATAGCCTTATCGATTTATCTGGTATTTTCGGTTATATACTGTCAACATGATTATAGTTTAATTGATTTGTAAATGTAATATGAGATATTGGTGTGCGTGGTTGGTTATTTTGTTGATGAGAATCTTTATGTGAAAGACTTACTGAGTACCCGGAGAAAGGGCGGATAAGCCCGGTATATAGGGAACCTTACCGCGAATATTACCTCAGTCAAACGAGGCTGGAAAGTCCCTTATCAGAAAAGTTTGGGAGATATGATTCACCCTCATACCGGAGAGGATATCAAGACGATGGAATGTTTGGCGCCAATTACCGAATGGAGTATAGGAACCGTCAATTAATTGTTTAAATTGGATATTGGACACAAGAGTAAGGGAGCATCCCTATGGACCCCCAAGAATACCAGTGAGCAGGTAAGAAAGAAAAGTTATCGTTTCTTATTCTCTTATGTATAAAAATAAAAATTGGTATGAATATGGATCTTCATAGGTTATTTTTGAAAAATTCATTGTGGTAAGTATGGAATAAACGGTTTTATTTATATTAAATGAATTTACTCAAATTAAGAGCTCCATTTGTTGTTTTATGATTTTCACCAATCTTCGATTTTTCGTATCTGTTATTAGTATGATATTTTTACTACGCTAGTGTAGCTCACCCTTTCATTAACCATTTCAGATCAAGAAGACCAAGATTCAGATCCCCATTAGTAAGAAGGTTGTGACTAATTCACCATTTGAACTCCCTTCAAGTGCTAGTGAAGGTTGACCTAGGAGGCTTATTTATTCGCTCTTCTTTTTATTTATTTAATTACCATTTGTCTTTTAGTAAGGATATTCCCGTAACCCTATTGAATATTCTAAATTATTGTATAAGGAATGTAAACTCTAACTCTATTAATCGCTTCTGCATTTAAATTATAAATTCATTTCTTTTAAGATTCTGAATTTTTACAGTTAGTATCAGAGCTGCGTTCCTCGGAACCATTCGTTACACAAAGACTTAAAAACATCAAAAAATAAACTATCGCTCAACCCTTCCTTATGAAATGTAGGTACAAGAATATGAGGAGAAGAAGGCCCCCACTAAATCGAGTAGCCAGGGATGGTTTGATTCAAGAGGATATTGACCAACTCTTTGAGATGCTAAAGAGACTCATCTCTGCCTAACAGGCTTGGGAGGAAAGGAGGGAACTACTTAACCTTCCCCTACTACCATAGTTTGAGCTACCCTTGCAGCAGGAAGATCCAGAGCTACCCTAGTACAACCCTGCTCCTCCACCATACCATCCGGCACCACCACAGTACAATCTGGTGGCTCCACCGCATCATTCGGTACCGCCACAGTATAATCTAGTGCCTCCACCATAGTGCCACCCAGTCCCTCGCTAGCATAATCCAATCCCTCTTCTACGGGACCCAGTTCCACTCATGATGGACCCAAGCTACATTGAAAGGTACAAAAGACTAAACTTATCTACTTTTACAGGGGTATTTTCTTTCAAAGAGACCGAGTATTGGTTAGCTGAGATAGAGAAGGCTTTCGCGACTCTTGAAGTGGTTTCCGAACAGAAAGTTGTACTTACTACCTATATACTTGTGGGAGAGGCAGGCTGCTGGTAGCAACTCAAGCAGACCACCCTTCCCGTTCTAGTCACTTGGGAACAGTTCCTGATGGCCTTCAATGCAGAGGACCTCCGAGAGCACCTCTAATATTTGAAGAAAATAGAGTTTGCACACCCAGTACAGGGTGATATGACTATGTCGGAGTATGCCCAGAGGTTCCTAAAGTTGGGCTGGTATTCCCCTGAGAGCATGATAAATGAAGGCAGGAAGGAAAAAAAGTTCAAGTGGGGCCTCTATCCTGATATCAGACAACTGCTGTATGTATTTGAGCTCAGTACCTACTTAGCCGTTCTGGCCAAGGCACAAACCTTCGCATCTTTTCTCCAGCAGTGGGAAATCCTAGACCTTCGGTTTCACACCGCAGACCAGCACCCACTACATCGGTTCAGCAGAACAAGAGGCCTAGGTCAGTGACTCAGGTTCCTCCTCAAGCTCCGATAACAGAACGTAGTAGGACTTGTCAGCATTGTGACAAGAATCATGGGGATAGTCCCTACTATTGTCTCAATAATACTTGCCACATATGTGGGAGTGCCCAACACTACACAAGAGAGTGCCCAACGAAATCAGAATCAGACCAGACCTCCTATTTAGGGCAGAGTTTACAACCTCACTCAGCAGGATATTGAAGCCAACTCGGACGTGATACAGGGTACGTACATTATTTGTAATCACCTTGTACATATTTTGATTGATACTGGTGTTTTATATTTACTTATCTCACATACTTTTACACAAAACTTAAATATATCACCGGAAAGACTTGATTATGTATTGTTTGTGTCTACTTTAAGAAGCAGGACACTATTATGAGAGGTTATATACAAAACTTGTATCATAGACATAACATATTAGAAATTCAGTATGGACCTGATAAAGATTAACACGGAGGACTTTGATGTAATCTTGAAAATGAACTGGTTAACAGCGTACCACGCCATCGTAGATTTTTTTTACAAGAACCTTGTATTCAACCCTCCTAACGAAAAGCCATTTACAAGTTAATGAAAATTTTAAATGTTTTTTTCTTATGACAATTTCCTTATTATATAGTGTTAACTCGGTTGTCTTCTCTATATCAGGCAAACCTAATAAAAAAATTTGTATTTAAGAGATCCCGGTAGTTTGAGACTTTCTAGACGTATTTCCTGATGAACTACTCGCACTGCCAGTGGACAAGGAAGTTGAGTTCGCCATAAATCTTCAGCTTGACACCTAGCCTTTCTCGATTGCCCCATATCATATGAGTTGTGTTGAGATGAAAGAATTGAGGAAATAGATTAATGAGTTGTAGAATAGTGGGTTTATCCAACATAATATGTCTCTTTAAGGTGCTGGAGTCACTTTTGCAAGGAAAGAGGATGAGATGTTAAGATTATGTATTGACTACAGGGGGATTGAATAGGGTCACAATCATGAACAAGTACCCTATCCCCAGAATTGATGACTTTTTTTACTAGTTGTAGGGTGCCTAGGTCTTCTCCAAAATCGACTTGTGTTCGGGTTACCATTAGGCAAAGATTAGGGCAAAGGATATTTTCAAAACAGCCTTCAGAACTAGGTACAGACATTACGAGTTCTTAGTCATGTCATTTGAACTAACCAACGCACCAACTTTTTTTACGGACTTAATGAATAGGGTTTTAGGATAATTTTTGGATTAGTTCATCATTTTATTTTTCGATGATATTTTGGTCTATTCAAATAGTAGAGAGGAACACGCTCACCACCTGACTCAGGTTTTATAGGTTCTTAGGGAGAAGAAATTGTATGCTAAATTAGTAAGTACGGGTTCTAGCTTGAGCAGACTATCTTCCTAGGGCACATCATATCAAGGGATGAAGTATCAGTGAACCCTGAAAAAGTTGAGGCAGTGCTTGGTTGGGAGAAATTAACTTCGGTCAAGGAGATTCGTAGTTTTCTAGGAATGACAGGTTATTACCACAAGTTTGTGGAAGAATTTTCTAGTTTAGTCGCTCCTTTGACCTGGCTCACAAAGAAGAATGTTAAGTTTGAGTGGAACGAGAATTGCAAAAAGAACTTTACAGAACTCAAGAAGCAGTTGACTACTAAACCCGTGTTGGCCTTACTGAGTGAGACAGGTGGATATACAATTTACAGTGATGCTTCATACCTGGGGTTGAGTTGTTCTCTGATGCAGCATGACAAAGTCATAGTTTATGAGTTCAGGCAGTTGAAGAGTCATGAAAAAAATTACCCCACCCACGACTAAGAACTTGTCGTCATTATCCACGTCTTGAAGATCTGGCACCACTACCTGTATGGGGAGACTTTTGAGATTTATACCGACCATAAGAGTTTGAAGTACATATTCACTCAGAAGAATCTCAACATGCATTAGAGGCATTGGATAGAGTTTCTTAAGAACTACGATTGTAATATTTTGTATCACCCGGGTAAGAGTAATGAGGTGGCCGACGCGCTCAATAAAAAAAGTGCAGGTATATTAGCTCACATAATAGTTTCTGAATGCAGGGTAATAGGGGCAGCACAACGGATACGACTTCAGAACTTGAAGAGAGTTGCATGCTTGGCCCACCTGACTGTCCAACCTGAATTGATCCAGAGAATAAAAAAAGCCTAATCCACCGATTCTACCTTACTAGCTCTCAGGAAGGATATAGAATAGGAAGTAAATTCAGAATTCTAAGTCTCTGCCGATGGGCTGCTTAGATTTTAGGACATGGTATATGTTCCAGATGACAGTGAACTAAAAATGGACATCATGACATAAACTCATAGCTCAAGGTTCATCATGTATTTTGAAAGTACAAAAATGTATCAAAGTATGCAGCTCCAATTTTGGTGGAGCGGGATGAAAAGAAAAGTAGCCGACTTTGTTTTCAAGTGTCTAGTATGTCAACAGGTTAAAACATAGTATCAATGCCTAGGCAGGTTACTTCATCCATTACTATTCCCAGAGTGGAAATGGGAAC
>NW_019014618.1:747919-765644 GCF_000150535.2 Carica papaya | reverse complement strand
TATTGGATGAGGTATTGAGGGATAGTATTTTTGGTGCTTATACCGGACGGAGTACGGGGACGACCGATTACTTGATAATGTTGAATAAGGGTTCACGCGTAGTAGGGATATCCCTATGAAACTCCATGGATACTAGTAGGCATATAAAAATGAAAAGTTATTATTCTGACTAATTGAAAATGAGATTATAATATTGTTTATGTTATTGCCTCTATAGGTCGGTTTTGGAAACCTCACTACGGTAAGTATGCAATAAATGATTTTATTTATTATAAATAAATTTACTTAAATTAAGAGCTCTATTAGTTGTTTTTATGATTTTTACCAACCTTTATTTCTGTATCGGTGAGTAGTGTGACATTCTTACTGGAGTAGTGTAGCTTACTCTTTCATTAACCATTTCAGATCAAGAGGACCAGGATCTAGATCCTGATCCGCAAGAAGGTTGCGAATAGGATGCCTAGTTGTTTACTTTCCATCTGTTTCTTTAATTTTTCGTTTATTCTTTTAGAAATGTCATTCCAGTAGTCCTATTGGGTATTCTAAGTTATTGTGTAAGGAATGTAAAACTCTAACTTTATTATTTTGCTTCCGCATTCAATTTATAATTTATTTCATTTTAAGTTTCGGACCGTTACAGTTGGTATCAGAGCCACGTTCCTCAGAACCATTCCTTACATAAAAACTCTAGGAAACACCAAAAAATAAATTATCACTCAACCATTCCTTGTGAAATACAGGTACAGATAGATGAGGAGAGGAAGACCCCCACTAAACCAAGTAGCCTGGGAGTGTTCACTTTGAGAGGATGTTGACCGATTATTTGAAATGTTAGAGAGACTTGTCGCTGCCCAGCAGACCCAAGAGGAAAGGAGGGAGTTACCTAATCCTCCCCCGCTACCACAGATTGAGCCACTCCTGCAGCGGAAGGATCCTGAGCCACCCCGGTACGACCTTGCTCCTCTATAATACCATCCGGCACCACTACAGTATAGTCTGGTGCCTCAACTGCCTCACATGGCACCACCATAGTATGACCCAGTGCCCTAACTACATCACTGACACCTCTACAGTACAATCTGCTGCTTCTACCGTATCATCCAATACCACTACAAGGCCATCTAGCCCATCCCTAGTACAATCCAGTCCATCTTCCACGGGACCCAGTTCCTCCCATTATGGACCCAAGCTACATTGAGAGGTATAAAATACTAAAATTATCTATTTTTGCAGCGACATCCTCCTTTAAATAGGCAGAGTACTGGTTAGTTGAGACATAGAAGACCTTCACGACTCTTGGGGTGATTCCTGAGTAGAGAGCCATACTTGCCACCTACATGCTGGTGGGAGAGACAGGCTGTTGGTTGCAACTCAAGCAGGCTACCCTACCTGTTCCAGTCACTTGGGAATAATTTTTGATGGCTTTCAATGTAGAGTACCTCCCCAAGCATCTTCGACATCTAAAGGAAATATAGTTTGTACATCTGGTCTAGGGTGATATGACTGTATCTGAATATGCTCAAAAGTTCCTAGAGTTGGGCCAGTATTCTCCTGAGAGCATGTGGATGAAGGCAGAAAGGTGAGAAAATTCGAGTGGGATCTCTGTCCTGAGATTAGACAGCAGTTATATGTATTCAAGCTCAGTACTTACTCGACTATTTTGGTCAAGGTACAGTTAGTGGAGAGGAACCTTCGGACTTTTCCTCCAGCAATAAGGAACCTCAGGCCCTCGATTTCATACTGCAGACCAGCACCTTTTGCACCTGTTCAGCAGAGTAAGAGACCTAGGCCAATGACTTAGGATCCTCATCAGATTCTGACAATAGGATGTGGTAGGACTTGTCAATACTGTGACAAGGATCATGAGGACCGACCCTGTTATTGCCTCAACAGAACCAACATTACGTGAGGGAATGTCCGAGGAATTAGAACCAGGCCAGACCTGCAGGGCTTACAACCTCATTCAGCAAGATACATAAGCCAACCCATACGTGATATAGTGTACGTACACTATCTGTAATCTTCTTGCACATGTTTTGATTGATATTGGTGCATCACATTAATTTATTTTACATGCTTTTGCATCAAACTTGAATGTATTACTTGAAAGACTTGATTCTGTGTCGTTTGTGTCTACTATTGGGAGTAGGACACTACTGGAGGAGGTTATATACAGAGCATGTATCATATATATAGCAGATAAGAAATTGAGTGTGGACCTAATAGAGATTGACATGGGGGACGTTAATATAATCCTAGGAATGAACTGGCTAACGGTGTATCACGCCACCATAGATTGTTTTCATAAGAAACGTGTATTCAACCCTCCTAATGAAGAGTCATTTATAAATTAATAAAATTCTTTAAACATTATTTCCTCTTGACAATTTTTTCTATTATTAAGTGTTTTAACTCGACTGTTTTCTCCAACTAGGCAAACCTAAGAAAACAATTTATATTCGAGAGATTTTGGTAGTCTGAGATTTTTTGGATGTGTTCCCGGATGAACTAACTAGACTGCCAGTGGACAGAGAAGTTGAATTCACCATAAATCTTTAACCAGACACCCAACCTATTTTGGTTGTCCCTTACTACACGAGTCGTGTTGAGATGGAGGAATTGAGAAAACAGATCATGAATTATAGGATAATGGATTCATCCGACATAGTGTGTCCCCTTGGGGTGCTAGAGTCACATTTGCAAGGAAGGGGGATGAGACGTTAAGGTTATGTATTGACTACAGATGACTGAACAGGGTCACGATCAAGAACAAGTACCCCCACCCCAAGATCGATGACATTTTTGATCAGTTGTAGGGTGCCCAGGTCTTCTCCAAAATAGATCTGCGTTCAAGTTACCATTAGGTAGAGATCAAGCAGAAGACATTCCCAAAACAGCTTTTCGAACCAGGTTTGAGTTCTTAGTCATGTCATTTAGACTAACCAATGCACCAGCCATCTTCATGGATTTGATGAATAGGGTTTTCAGATAATTTCTGGATCAGTTCATTATTGTATTTATCGATGATATCCTGATTTATTCAAAAAGTAGAGAGGAACACACTCATCATCTGACTCAGGTTTTGCAGGTTCTCAGGAAAAAGAAGTTGTATGCAAAGTTGAGTAAGTGTGGATTATGGCTCGAGTAGACTACCTTCTTAGGGCATATCATATCAAGGGATGGAGTGTCAGTGAATCCCAAAAAAGTTGAAGTAGTGCTCAGTTGGGAAAAATTAACATCGGTCAAGGAGATTCGTAACTTTCTAGGAATAGCAGGTTATTACCGCAGGTTCGTGGAAGGATGTTCTAGCCTACCCACTCCTTTTACTCGGCTCACAAAGAACAACGTCAAGTTTAAGTGGAACGAGAACTGTGAAAAGAATTTTTCAGAATTAAAGAAGTGGTTGACTACTAGATCTGTGTTGGACTTGCCGAGCGGGACAGAGGGATATACAGTTTATAGTGATGCCTCTTAACTGGGGTTGGGTTGTGTTCTGATGCAGCATTGGAAGGTTATAGTCTATGGATCTAGACAGTTGAAGAGTCATGATAAAAACTACCCCACCCATGACTTAGAACTTGCCGCGATTATCCACGCTTTGAAGACTTGGCGCCATTACTTGTATGGGGGGAGACTTTTCAGATCTATACCGACCATAAGAGCTTGAAACACATATTCACGCAAAAAGATCTCAATATGCGTTAGAGAAGATGGATAGAACTCCTCAAGGACTACGATTGCAACATCTTGTATCACCCGGGTAAGGGCAACATGGTAGCCGACGCACTCAACAGAAAAAATATAGTTATATTAGCTCACTTAATGGTTTCAGAATGTAGGGCAATAGGGGTCACACAATAGGTACGACTCCAGGATCTGAAGAGTGTTACATGCTTGACAAACCTGACTGTTCAACCTAAGTTGATCGAGAGAATAAAAGAAGCCAAATTCGCTGCTTCCATCATAGTAGCCCTCAAGAAAAATGCAGAACAGAGAGTAAATTCAAAATTTCAAGTTTCTGCCGATGGGTTGCTTAGATTTCAAGACAAGATGTGTGTTCTACGTGACAGTGAAAAATGACATCATGACCGAGACCCATAGTTCAAAGTTTATCATGCATCCTAGAAGCACTAAAATGTATTAAAGTATGTGACCCCGATTTTGATAGAACGGGATGAAAAGAGATGTGACTGACTTTGTTTTCAAGTATTTGGTATGTCAGCAAGTCAAGACAGAACATCAACGCCCAGGTAGGCTACTTCAGGTATTACCAATTCCGGAGTAAAAGTGGGAACATATCACAATGGATTTCGTGACAGGATTGCCTAGGGCACGCTCGGGGCATGATGCCATTTGGGTATTATTGACCGGCTCACCAAGTCTTCCCACTTCTTGGCCATCAAAATGACTGACCCTTTGGACAAGCTAACAAAAATGTATATCCGGGAGATAATCAGGTTACATATAGTGCTAGTGACAGTAGTGTCCGACAGGGACCCCAGGTTCACTTCTCGGTTCTGGTCTAGTTTTTAGCAAGGTATGGGAACGAAACTGTCTCTTAGTACTGCATTCCATCATCGGACGGATGGACAATCAGAAAGAACGATCCGTACACTAGAGGATATACTCTGAGCTTGTGTTCTTGACTTCGAGAGCCATTGGGATGATCATTTACCCCTACTAGAGTTCGCCTACAACAACAGCTACTAAGCAAGTATCGGTATAGCTCCGTACAAGGTGTTGTATGGCTGTATATGCAGATCGCCAATATGTTAGGAAGAGGTGCGTGATAGAAGATTGTTCCGTCCAAATCTTATGGAGAAAACTACAACGAAAATAGTTAAGATCAGGAAGAACATCCAGACGGCTCAGAGCAGACAGAAGAGTTATGCGGATACCTGGATGAGGGATTTGAAATTTGAGAAAGGTGATCGAGTGTTCCTTAAGGTTACTCATTTCAAGAGAATTAGTAGGTTTGGCAAGAGAAAAAAACTAAATTATCGGTTTATTGGATCATTTGAAATTTTAGATAAAATTGGCACCCCTACTTACAGACTGACACTGCCTCCATAATTATTTAGGCTCCATAATATATTTCATGTGTCCATGCTATGAATGTACAACCCGGCAGCCCTCTCACGTCTTGGCCCACAAGCCCTTTTCACTGCACGGTCGGTATTGTGGATCGAAAGAGCAGAGTATTTTGCAATCAAAAAATTTTCTTCGTTAAGGTTTTATGGCAGAATCACACACAGGGAGATGCCATATGGGAGTTAAGTTTCAGGCCGTTACAGAACACATCATAAAAACTAGTACGATGTTGAAGTAAAAGAATTTTTTTTTTCCAAAGAAAATTGATAATACACTTAATAATTAAAGCAAATATGTGAGTACAATTTTAATTTAAAAAAAGAGCTATTTTTAATACAATATAATATATAATATATTTTTATAAAATAAGAATTATAAAAAAAACATTAAGAATAATTTTATTCTATTAAAATAAAAAAATAAATTATTTTTTTAGCTATATTTTTTGTTTTGTTGTTAAGATATTTTTGTTACAATAAACACACTTAAAACCCATGTTTATATCTCAATTGAAATGATTAGTCCTGATTAATACAGAAATAAACAAAAAGGAAAAAAGTAATTAGTTTGAATTAAAAAATTAATCCCTTTCATTTATTTAGTAATCTCTATCCACTGGAATTCACCTGTCACTTCTATCTATTCATTCATCCAGAAAGCTAATCATCTTTATTGGGTTTAAACTTGCTTTGCCCTTTTTCCTTCCCTGTTTTCACTATTTAAATATAATTATAATTAATTTTTTAATAATTATAATTAAATTAATTAATTAATTTTCTAATATTTTTTACTTTCCTAAAAGAGAATAATTTATTGGCTTACTTACCGTTTGGTTTCCGTATTTATAAAATCTTAACAAATCAATTTTCTTTTTTTTATTATATATTTTCTAAAAAACTCTATAAAACAAAACAGAACACTTCGGAACATATCACTTGGCTCAAAACCCTCTGAAACAAAACGGAGAAACCTCACTCCTCTGATTCTCTCTCTCTCTCTCGTGACAATTAACCAGTATCTCCACTGCCATGGCTTCTTTTTCTCCGAATCTAACGTTAAAACTCTTATGTTGTTAAGGAGAGACCAATATTAGGATATGGGAAAAGCGTCGAAATGGTTCCGGAATCTCTTGGGATTCAAGAAACCCAACCCGAAATCGCCTTCTTCCCCGACTGCCATCCGCTCCGCCTCTAAACATCACCAGAAGCGACGATGGAGCTTCGTCAAATCCATCCGCGAGAATGACGCGACGGCATCCTCAACGGAACGCGCTCATTTTTCGTCGTATGCACACGGACAGAAGAAGGGAGAGGAGGGTTACGAGGTGGAGGATCCGGACGAGCACGCAATCGCGGTGGCGGCGGCCACCGCCCCCAGGTAGCAGAGGCTGCGGTCGCGGCTGCTGAAGCCGCCGCCGTTGTTGTCCGGCTAACCAACTCTAGTGGCAGATGTGCAGGAAATCGCACAACTCAGTTTAGCTGCGGTAAGAACGAGAAGAAGAATTACTGTGTAGCTCGTGACGAGGAAGAATTGGCCGCTGTTAAGATACAGTCTGCTTTTCGTGGATATCTGGTATCTTGTCTCTATAAATATTATATTATTTGTGTCTGTATATACATATATATATATATTTATATTTATCGTTTTGTTTATTGGGTTGTTAGTTGGTTTGATCTATTTTCTTGTCATTATTGTGGGATTTTCTTTTTGCTTTCTCACCGGCTCTTTTTGTTCGTTTGTCTCTCTTTCACCCCATCTTCATTTTCCCCTGGTTTTTTCTCCTCCGTGCACTTGAGGCGGCTTAAGCCAGCGACACGTGTCCCATCGTCCACCCGTTCTTCTTTCACACTTGTGAACAGTCTTCGTTCCTTAAAAAAAAATAATAATTGAAACGTTTTTCATGTCCCGTTTTTTAAATTAATTTGGGTTTTCTCTTTCAATCGAACGTTTCAGCTTGCTGAGAATGTACCAGAGAAGACTCGTTTTTAAGACACACGCGAAGAGAAGTGCAAATTATGAACTTAAAGTTTACTGGGTAATCCATTCTGGGTTTGTCTCTGTCTCGACGTGTATGCAAACGACGTCGCTTTCTTTCTTTCCCTTTCGATCTTCGTTTTTTTCTTTTTGTCGTTTTCCCCCAAGGTCCGATGCTTCTAAAATCTCATGCACATGCATCTATGTCGTTTAGGGTGCACAATGCGCACCGTTTCCTCCAAGGGGAAAACAAAAATGCCGTGTGGACCTCAAACATTATACCTTGCTTACTGTTCACTTGCATAGTTGTTGTTATGCCATTTTCAGCATTTAATACTGAGAATTTAGTTTTTGTACTTGCTGCTGATAAATCTTTATTGATGTTCTGTTTATCAGTTAGTTGGGTAATTTCTGGAGAGATTTGGGTTTTAATAAAACCCAATTCTGTCTCAATTGACCCACCTAGTTAATTAGAGTCAGAATCATTGTTCGACATTTTCAAAGTCCAAGTCTACGTTTTTGGTCATCTGGGTACTCAGTGTTTTAATTTGTACGTCTAGCAGGAAAACGTGTATGCGACTTTTGAGAGGTAAAGTTTGGTTAGTTGGCAACTTTTAATAGACAAGAGTCTTCATGCACAGGATTATATTTACCTTTCTTCTCATATAGGACGGCTAGTGAGATGTCCTTATCTCTTTTGATTGTCAATGTCAGATGTTTAATTAGCTTGACGGGTAAGGACTTATGAATTCAAGACGCCCTCTTTTCTTTAAAATTTCGTGCTACTTTGACTTTTCCTTTACTTTTTCCTCCTTGGCGCCACAATTTCAAATCGCATTGCCCTTCATATTTTAACTTCTGCTGAAAATGATCCAGTGTGGTCCTCTTTCTTTTTATCTTGAAAGTTCAAATCCTGATATGATCACCTCGTTGCCTTTTGTCTGATATTCATAAAATTGGTTTAATTAGGACTTGACAGTTTAATTATAAGAGTTAATATTACCTCCCTTGCTTGTTTAATCTATTATCTAAGTTTGGTACTGAATTGGTTCGTGTGTTTTTAAGGCGAGAAGGGCATTGCGTGCCTTGAAAGGATTGGTTAGGCTTCAGGCACTTGTTAGGGGTCACATTGAGAGGAAGAAAACTGCAGAATGGTTGCGGCGAATGCAAGCTTTGTTGCGAGCACAGGCACGTGCACGTGCAGGACGTGCCTTAGTTTCTGAATCAACCAGCAAATCTTCCCATTTCCACCATCCTGTAAGCATCTATTGGTTTTGGCTACAACTCAACTTTCATAAGCTTCTCGGTCTTCTTGTCCCTTTTCCTATATAGCTCTAACTATGTATAATTCTAATGAGATCAATTCGGCAAAGATTATATAGACTAGTTATAAAGCATTAGTGAGCTACCTCATAAATTAAATCGTAACTTTTAAATATGTTGATTGCTTTGTTATTATACAGAAAAAATTTATTGCGGTATCACCCTGCTGATCCTTTTGTTGTATTTGCTTTGACATAGGATAGGCTCCAATAATCCTTCTGCAGTATCTGAAATTTGAATTTGTGTCTTCTAAATTCTGGGAGCATTTTTTACCATTGTCACCTCATGGATGCAGGGTCCACCCACACCTGAAAAATTTGAACAAGCGGTCCGGTCCAAGAGTAGAAAACATGAACAACAACCAATGCTTAAGGTAATATTGTCTTTGTTTTCTGTACTTCATTCCTTTTGTTTCAGTCTAGATGTTATCCATGGCCATGCTTAATTCTTCCTCTGCCTCCAATGCAGAGAAATGTCTCAAATTCAAATGATAGAGTGGGTAATAATACTGACAAAGCACATATTGGCGGGAATTCATCCGAGCATTGGATAGAGGAACGTCCATGGGATCACCGAGTACCATCAGCTAGAATTGGTGCCATGGATAATGAAAAGAATGACAAGATCCTTGAAATCGACACTGGAAGACAGCATTACCTACCCAAACGTAGGAACCTTTTTCATTCTTCTCATCTTATAGTGTCATTGGACCAATATAGTAACAGCTTCGCCACTTCAAAGGAGTCGACAGTGCACCAAAGAGTGCGTAGCCCATCATCCGGTGAGGTCCAATCTTTAAGTCCATTAAAGTTCTCTCATGAAGGGGAGGAAAGTGCTTTCGGCACCGCTGATAACAGTCCACAATTCTATTCTGCATCATCCCGGGGCGGAGTATCTAAAAGAAGCCCTTTTACCCCGACAAAGAGTGATGGTGCAAATAGCTACCTAAGTGGGTACTCAGACCATCCAAACTACATGACTTACACAGAATCTTCAAAGGCTAAGGCAAGGTCTCTTAGTGCTCCAAAGCAAAGACCCCAGTACGAGAGATCGAGCTCAGCGAGAAGGTATTCCCTTTATGGGTCTGGTGATTCAAAATCCAAGGTTTCAAAATTGCATGCCAACTTCGCAAATAAAGCTTATCCAGGATCAGGCCGCCTAGACAGGCTAGGCATGCCTGTTGGATTTAGATACTAAACTTGGAGATATTGAAGGCTTTTTGGTATAACCTTGTGTAGCATTTGGCTAACTATTTGCTTAGAACCCTTGGGATATTGTTCTCCAAGATGCTCTCTGTTGGTTCTTTAGGTTTTAAATTTAAGTATGATTGGAAAGCTATGTAACTTTCTAAGCATTTTACACTTCGCTTGGTTTAGAAATACTCTAACCTTCAACATGACACTGCTAGTTAGACATATTTGTATGTGGGTATAAGTTAACAAGTAAAAGCTAAGTATCTGATTCTGGTCTAACTAGAAACTATAAGTGTTGCTTACTAAATTCTGGTTCATCTATTCACTTTCACGAAGAGTTAGGTTTCGTCTCTGAGGTCGGTTAGTGTTTCTTGGACATGTTGGGAATTTGAAAAAAAAGGTTTGAGGATGTGTCTGGTCTGATCTGCATTGTAAAATTAAATGTTTGATAATTAAAAGCTGACCCACTTAGATACACTAAATCGCAAGAAGAAACAGACCGAGTAATTAGAAGATTTGGAAAAAGATAATGTCGGTGGGAGACTCGTCAGGTCAAGCTTATACGGTGCCGTATAAATCCAAAAATTTAAGAGTACATGTTATACTGAAATGGAGACCCAGTCTCCTTTGCCGGTAGGGAGGTCGTAACTTATAATAGATTTGGTTTTCAGTGCCGTCAGCCATGCCCCACAATTTGCTTCTTTTAATTTTGTTTTTATCTTTTTGAATTTGTAGCACCGTTCCATATTTCTATTACCAATAATTCAACACCATTAATTACCAAATTAAAAGTTCAATATTGTTATTAATTATGTGTTATTCAATGATAATGAAATAATTTCAGTAGCTAAGTACACTAGAACAGAGTTGAGAGACGGTCTCCCAAGTGGGTGAGTTTTTTTTTTTTCTTTTTTTCTCCCAATAGGCTGTATTAAGGCTCGTAATTAAGGAGGTCTTATGTGTTAGAATTAAGTAAATATGATTGTACAGAATTAAGAAGGTTTTAGGAGTAGGATTAAGGAGATTTGATTGTACCGGATTAATAAGACCTTAGGGGATAGAATCAAGAAGATTTAATTGTAATAGCTTTCTTATACCCCTATGACTCTTGTGTGTGTGTGTGTGTATATATATATATATATATGAATTTATTTATATAATAAAGACATGATTTTTTTCTTTAAAATCGACATGGTATCAAAGCTAAGTTTAGCTTGTTGAACAAAAAAAATATAAAAAAGCAGCCATGATTGATGAAAGAGACGAGTTTTCAGGGTTGAGCAGAGATCAATGGGTGAAGTTACTTGTCATATTGAATACAAGTAGATGAAATTGAATGACTTTTTATAAGAAAAATTCAAATAAAATGGATTATCAATTCAGGAGCCTCACATCATATGCCAGGAGATGTGAACTTGTTGTCTAATGTTCGAGAGATTGTACAATGCCTTGTGGGATTGCTCAATAAAATAAATACAATAGCTTTAAAGAAAAGAAAATTATGCTTAGAAAATGACATTTATGTGAATCATATTCTGTTTGTTCCAAATATGAATTGTACTCTCATATTTGTTGTAAAATTATTGCAATTAAATTGCATTATTAATTTCACTGATAGATTGTATGTAATATTGGATCAAACTTTGAGGACTCTAATTGGAGCAGGTGAGCAGTGCGGTGGAGTCTATCATTTCATACCAATAGCACCAATGCGGGCAAATAAAGTAGTGGAATAAATGAGGAGGAAATGTGGCATCGTAGGTTAGGACATTCTTCTAAGTAGATATTGTTTTTTGTTCCTAAAGTTTAAGATAAAATTAGTAACAGTGGAAGTGAATATGAATTTTATGATATTTCTTATCGCATTAAACAAACTCAATAGATTTTTACTCGAAGTGATAATAAAGCTTATGATTGTTTTTCTTTGATTCATTATAAGCTTATGATTGTTTTTCTTTGATTCATTGTGATTTGTGTTGGAGTTTTTCTAGATGAAAAAAACTTTAATTTTCATTAACTCCACAAAATAAATAACTTAATGTGCCTTTAAATGGATTTACACATAAATTAATCTCCTAAAAATAAATTACTACTATTTCAAAATATAATTATGAATCAAATCTCCTAAAAGATAAATTTTATTTGAATTAAAATCAATAAATAAAATAAATTATAATTTATACATTAATCTTTAACACTCTCTCTTAATTTATAAATTACAAGCACTAAATTTGTTTTGTTGGAGCATCTCTTGCCAATGTGTTTTGTTTAATATTCATATTTTGAAGCATTTCTCTCAGATCGTTGATCACTTCTCACAAATCTTCAATAATTGAAGATTAATAAGAAGTATATTAATAATTGGAGATTGATGAGAAGTACATTAATAATTAAAAAATGATGAGAAGTGTGTCACCAACTAAAGATTGATGAGAAGTGCGACAACAATTGAAGATTGATTAAAAGCGTATCAATAATTGAAGATTGGTGAGAAGTGTATCAACAATCGAAAAGAAATGCTTCAAAATATGAATATTAAACAAGATATATTGGAAACAGTTGCTCCAACAAGACAAATTTGGTGCTTGTAATTTCTATATTAAAGAAGAGTGTTGAAAATTAATGTAGAAATTATAATTTGTTTTATTTATTAGTTTAAATATATATAGAGTTTATTTTTTTTAATTAAATTGGATCCATGTTTATCTTTTAATTAGAAAGAATTTATTTTATAAGAGATTCGATATTTTGAATGAATAGAATTTCAAAGATATTTTAACATTTTATTGGAAATTTTGAATTTAGCGCTACGAGTAAGTTGTTTTGAACCTATTATGGTATTTCATAATATTTAAAATTTGTTTTAATTTTATTAAATTATTAAATTATTTAGTCGCTTTTGAACTATTTACGAATTATAAAAATTTTCTAAAAATACATACTATATATAATTATTTATTTCAAGTATAAATTTTGGATCAAGTTTATATTTTGATGATGTTGAAATTTGATGTATTTGATAAGATTATCTATTTTGATGGGAATAAAAAATAACTTATTTTTTTGACAAAAATAAAGAGTAATTTATAAGTTTGTTTTAAAACTCAGTCTAGTTATATAATATGACTTTGCATAATGGGAGTAAACATTTAGCACATAATGTCAAAAATATATTTCTTTTAAATCATTAAGTATCTACTTTATAAGAGTTAAATATGGTTATAAGTTTTGTTACAAAAATATAATTTGACCTTAACTAAAGAATATGATGTCTTCTTTCTCATTTAATCTTTTACTAAAACTTAATATCATTATCCTAAATGTTTAATTGAAAAATGATTTCTGAATTATTTAATGTTTTATTTTCTTAAATATGTGTTAAATCTATTTTTAATGTTGTTGATAAAATTTGTTTGATTTGACTAGTTTAAGTTTCTAGGGATCACTGAGTTATAAACTTACCTAATTTCTTTCATTATAGATTTTGAAAAATATAATACACATGAAAACTTGAGACATGTGACTGACTTCAATTCTGACTTATAAAACAAAAATATATTAGTTGAATTTCTATTCGGATTAAGAAATTATTTTATTTAAAAAGTCAAAATTCTTTAATATTTGAGATAAAGTTTTCATTTAGAAAATTTATTGACTATTGAAACTTTAAGGTACATTTTGATCTAAGTTCTCAAACTCTATTTATTTATATAACTTTTTATAAATGTACAATATTGTAACGTGTCTAATTTTAATATTAATTAGTAGTAAAAGTCAATTGTAAAAGCCCAAAACTTAAGGGAAATGAATATATCGTAAAGATGGAAGCAATTAAGAGTTTATGGTGTATATTCCTTACACAATGAATTAGGATATCCAATAGGATTACGAAAATATTCCTTTAAGCAAGTTTCAATAACGGAATAAATAAATAAAGAAAAACACAACTAAAGATCCTATGAAATTAACCTCCATTGGGCAACTTTGATAGGATGCGGGAGGCAGCTTTATTCGCAACCTTCTTCTTGCTGTTCAGTAGTTGAATATTGGTCTTTCTGATCTGAAAATGGTTAAATAAGAGAATAAATTATACTTGCCCATTAAGAATATCACACTTAGTACCGATACGGAAAACTAAAAGTTGATAAAAATCATAAACAACCGATGGAGTCATTATCTCTTTTTAAATAAAATCATTTAACATAAAAATTATTATTCCCATACTCAAAACCGATCTATGAAGACAATAACCAGGATAACATTTTATTTCACATTTAAATGAGCAATAATAGTAACTTATATTCTTACCTGTTTACCAGTACCTCTTGGTATAATACTCGGGTCCAGAATTTGGTCCATGATAAATTTTCTTATTTATAAAATATATATAAATAATTAAAATATTATTTTAATTAATTTTATTGAATTTTTTGAGAAAAATAAGTTATTGACGAAATTGAAAGCAATTTTGAAAAAAAATGGGTGAAATTTTGAGGTACGTGACAAGTATTTTGATTCCCGTAGGAAAAAGTTAGGAAACTCGAGACCTGTTAGGAGGTGTAGTAGATAGCACAACGTTTCGAAATACCGATCCGGATAAGGATCCCTCACACTATTCTCAGTTACGGTAAATTGAGGATTAATAATCGATAATTATGTATTTTGTGAAAAATTAGAAAAATTTTAAAAATATTACAGATCATTAGTGGAGTCAGAACCGGTTAGTTCATATTTGTCATTATTTCTTGTTTATTTTTCTATACTGCCTAAATTGTTTACTATTATATTGTGCATGTTTAAATTGATAGTTTTTATACTCTCATAGATTATCTAGTTTATTTAGTTCCTCCTGCATTGTTTATTTGGTTATTTGGTTACTTGGTTGTTGGTTATGATAAACTATATTGCTTGCTTAAATGTCGCTTAAATTGATCAATGAATATGAAATGAGACATTTGTATACTTTAATGGTTGTTTGGATGATGAAAATCTAAATAAATGAAAGCTTACTGGGCATCTTGGGAAAGGATGGACGGACTCGATACATAGGGAACCTACTATGGACATTATCTTAGTCGGACGGGACTGAGAAGTCCCATACCGAAAGGGTTTTAGGAGATATGATTCACCTTCATATCGGATGGAGTATTGAGACGATGGTGTTTTTGGTGCCCATTACCGGACGGGATATAAGGACGATCGGGTTAATTGTCAAATCTTGATATTAAGTCCACGAGTAGAGGGATATCCCTATGGACTCCCAGGGGTCCCAGTAAGTAGGTTAAAAAAAGAAAGATTGTTGATCCAATGCATGAAATTAGAATGTCATTTGGTTAATTGTCTTCGTAGGTTGATTTTGGAAAAAAAAATTGTAATGGTAAGTATCAAATAAAGAGTTTTAAGATTAAATGTATTTACTTAAAATAAGGGCTCCATTAGTTGTTTTATGATTTTTACCAACCTTCAGTTTTTTGTATCAGTAATTAGTGTAATATTTTTACTGGGCTAGTGTAACTTAACTTTTTATTAACCATTTCAGATCAAGAATACCAACATCCATATCCCGATCAAAAAGAGGATTGTGAGTAGTTTACTTCCCGGACTCCTTTTAAGTGCTAGTGGAGATTAACTCTTAAGATATATATTTATTTGCTTTATTTTTATTATCATTTGTCTTTTTATGAACTAATATAGAAGGGACATTCCCGTAACTCTATTGAGTATCCTAATTTATGTGTAAAAAATGTAAACCATAACTTTATTGTTCGTTTCTGCATTTAGAAATACAAATTTATTTCCTTTAAAGTTTTGAGCCTTTACAGTTGGTATTAGAGTTACGTTCCTCGGAACCATTCCTTACACAGAGACTTAAAAACACCAAATACAAACTATCACTCAACTATTTCTTATGAAATGCAGGTATAAGATATGAGGAAAGGAAGGTCCCCACTAAACCAAGCAGCCCGAGATGGTTTACTTTGAGAGGATATCGATCGACTCTTTAAGATGCTGGAGAGGCTCATCTCTGCCCAGTAGGCTCGGGAGGAGAGGAGGGAGCTATCTGACCCTCCCCCGCTACCACAATTTGAGCCACCTTTACAGTGGGAAGATCCAGAGCCACTCTAGTACAACCCTGCTCCTCCACTGTATCATCTAGCACCGCCACAGTACAATTCGGTGCCTCCACCGTATCATCCGACACTGCCACAGGGCCACCCGGTCCCTCCTTAGCACAATTCAGTTCCTCTTCCACAAGACCGAGTTTTACCCATGATAGACTCAAGCTACATTGAAAGGTATAAAAAACTAAACTCATATACCTTTGCGGGGACATCCTTTTTTGAAGATGCCGAGTATTGGTTGGTTGAGACAGAGAAGACCTTCGCAACTATTGGGGTGGTTCCTGAATAGAAAGTCATACTTGCCACCTACATGCTCGTAGGAGAGGCAGGTCGCTGGTGGTACCTCAAGCAGGCCACCTTGCTTGTTCTAGTCACTTGAGAACAGTTCCTGATGGCCTTCAATGCAAAGTACCTCCCAGAGCACATCTGGCATTTGAAAAAAATGAAATTTGCACACTTAGTTTAAGATGATATAACTGTGTCAGAGTATGCCCGAAGGTTTTTAAAGTTGGGTTAGTATTCCCCTGAGAGTACGATGGATGAAGGCAGAAAGGCAAAGAAGTTTGAGTGGGTCCTTCGTCCTAAGATCAGACAACAGTTGTACGTATTTGGGTTCAGCACCTACTCAGCCGATCTGGCCAAGGCACAGCTAGTTGAGAGGAATCTTCACATCTTTCCTCCAATAGTGGGAATCCCAAACCCCCAGTTTCACACCGTATACCAGTACCCATTGCACCGGTTCAATAAAATAAGAGGCCTAGGCTAGTGACTCATGCTCCGGTAACAGGACACGGTAGAACTTGCCAGCACTATGGTAAGGATCACGGGGACCGACCTCGCTATCGTCTCAATAATACCTGCTGCATATGTAGGAGTACCCAACACTACGCGAGAGAGTGTCCGCAAAATCATAATCAGGCCAGATCTTCTATCTAGGGTAGAGCTTACAACCTCATTCAACGAGATGCTGAAACCAATCCGGACGTGATACATAGTATGTACACTATCTGTAATCACTTTGCACATGTTTTAATTTATACTGGTGCTTCACATTTGTTTGTCT
Source organism: Carica papaya (assembly GCF_000150535.2). The sequence continues at coordinate 748,878 of NW_019014618.1, read as the reverse complement.
CACATGCTTTTGCACAAAACTTGAATGTATTACCTAAGAGACTTGATTCTATGTTTTTTATGTCCACTCTTAGAGGTACAACACTACTAGGGGAGGTTATATACAAAGCTTGTATTATAGACATAGTATATAGGAAACTGAGTGGAGACTTGATGGAGATTGACACGGGGGACTTTGATGTAATTCTGGGAATGAACTGCTCAGCAGCGTATCACGCCAACATAGATTATTTCCACAAGAAACTTATATTTAACCATCCTAATAAAGAGTCATTTACAAGTTAATAAAAATTTTAAATATTATTCTCTCATGGAAATTTTTTTATTACATAGTGCTTTAACTTAGTTGTCTTCTCTACATTAGGCAAACATAAGAAAGAAGTTTACATTCAAGAGATCCTAGTAGTATGACACTTTTTGGATGTGTTTCCTGATGAACTACCCGAATTGCCAGTGGATAGAGAAGTTGAGTTCACCATGGATCTTCAGTCTGGCACCCAGTCTATCCCGATTGCCCCTTACCGCATGAGTTATATTAAGATGGAAGAGCTGAGGAAATAGATCAATGAATTGTAGGACAGTGGATTCATCCAATATAGTATGTCTCCTTGGGGTGCTGGAGTCACATTTGTAAGAAAATGGGATGAGACCTTAAGATTATGTATTGACTACAGGGGATTGAACAAAGTCACGATGAAGAATAAATACCCCATCCCTAGGATTGATGACCTTTTTGAACAGTTGCAGAGTACCCAGGTCTTCTCCAAGATAGACCTACGTTCTGTTACCATCAAGTAAAAATCAGGATAAATGACATTTTTAAGACAACCTTCAGAACCAGATATGGACACTATGAGTTCCTGGTCATCCCATTTAGACTAACCAATACACCAGCCATTTTTATGGACTTGATGAACAGGATTTTCAGAAAATTTCTATATCTATTTGTCATTGTATCAT